>JAUTBS010333101.1:0-10661 GCA_032361285.1 Aequorea victoria | reverse complement strand
CAATCTTTCCCCTTTATCTTTAATATAGTTATTTGTTGATGATAAAAAAAAAAAGAAAAAAAAAAGAGTATACCATTTTTGGTAATTCTTAAAATTCTAAAATGCAGCCAACCATTTTTGGCCATCACTTGTCTCCTCACTCCTCAGCATTAAATGGCCAAGCACTTTTGTTAATGGTTGGCCTGCTTTTTCTATAAAGGAGATCTTAATCTTACCTCTACAGGCAAGTCATTGAAGGCAGGCCTTATCTACTACACCTCAAACAATTATCACTTTTAAGCAACATCTTCCTGTTTTTCTCCTCTTGAAACCATCTCAATTTCATAAATGATTCCTTTAATGCTTCTCAAGGCTTGAGATACCTTCACGTAGTCATTTCATAGCTTAACCATGCCCCATTTGTCACTTAGGCCAACCTCTAGCAGTAATCATCGATGCAACTATTAGCAAACTTGTAAGTTGATTCCTGAGTCTCCAAATGACTAACCCAGTTGCAAATACAACCAAATCGGTCCAATTCCCTATCATAGCTAGGGTAATACAAGTCACCTTTGCCTTCTCCATCTCCTTATAATGATGTCTCACATAATTTCCTTTATTTAGCCTATCTAGATAAGCCTAGAGATTGCTTCAGCCCATTACCTTAAGCCCAAGGACACAATAGCGGTGCCTTTTGACATCCCGACGTCTTGTGGTCACAATTGAGTCGTGCCTAGGTTCCTTTGAACTTGCAGGTAGGGGGAAGTTGGGTTGGTCCCAGTCCAACGGATCCAACCAACTTCCTCCCAACATAGTGAAAACAGTATGAGGTATCTAAATCCATTTTTTTTGCCAGAAGACTGATAATTCAACGTCCCCAAGCTTATAAATGGGCTTGTCCCTATAGGAAAGGAAATAAATACTAGTAAATAAATCCTATATGATGAAAACTCGTAATAAAATTGTAAATATACCAAACTGATTGTTGTATCCTTCGACATGATCTCTATCAATTTGCCTCAGCTAGGAAGAACTATATATCCAGTGATTAAAGACAATGATCCTGCTCACAAAAATCAAAATTAAATTAATGAAATTCGTCTTGATCAATGTAAGTGATATTAGTGCCTAGATGATTCTTTCAATACACACGATATCTCCAAATGTCATCACACGGAGACGCAACATCCTTAGTCTTAACAACATCTTCAGTTTTATCTTCATGTTGTGGTAGAAGTTGTGAAAACGGGGAACATGTGATGAAACTAAAGTTAAAGGAACACCACTTTATAGGTAAACCTATTGCCATGGTGGGTGGCGCAAAGGTGTCTTGGTAAGGGTAAACCTATTGGCACGGTAAGTGGCTCAAAGGTGTCTTGGTAAGGTTTCAAATTCTTGTGTTTTTTTTCTTTTTAGGTAAATGAGTTGGTATTAATGAAAACAAGAGAATACAACATTCAAGAGTACAAGGGAGGAAGCTATCCAGCAGAGAAAAACATATGCAGACAGGATGAAACTATGGGCCTAATGATGCTCAAGAATACAATTGGATGTAAACCAATTATCACAGATCAACAAATTGAAATTTGAGGGCTTTACATCTTGAAAGGAAGAGGCCTTAGCTCTACCTTCATACTGGATTTGATCCAGCAGTAAACTGGGGGGCCTATGGAGTCCTGTGAAGACTATATTATTTCTCTCGTTCCATATTTAGTAAACAAGGGCTGCCCAAGCAAACTTCCTGACAATATTGTGGAACCTTTTCCCACTAAATTTATCAGCGAGCCAAGCAACAGGTTTAGAGACATTGCATTTGGAAGAGACTGAATGCCAGATAGCTCTGGAATATGAGCAGGCAAGTGAAGGGCGTTTTCGCCTGCCTGACTGCAGAGGATACATATAGCGTTATCTGTAACTTGCTATTCCTTAAGTTAGACTGGTGCGGAACCTGCCCTTGATGGCAAACCACATAATAAAGCTGTGTCTGGGAATGTTATTAGGAAACCAGACTAGAGTATGCCACTCGACATTCTCATGTTGGTTTTTGAGAGAATTCCTAGTAGTAGGAGCTGAATTCCTGTGGCTAGAGCTCATAGGCCATTCAATACTGCGGGATCTTGAAGGATTAAGATAGAAAGGAGGGGGATTAGTGAAACCAGATCCCTAAGGGCCCAAGAATTAGAGAAATATCTCAATTCGTGAAGGCATTATGGATGATGTCTGAGACTTTAGCATGAAGGGATGAAACAGATTTACAAATTATGCTGTATGTTGTAAACATCAATCAGTGGGCCAAGATGGTGCCAGTTGTCCAGCCACAAAAAGGTGTTAGCTCGATCACCAATTGAGTTCTTCCTACAATGGTTCTAGCAATTCTTCACGCAAAGGTGGATTAGTACAAATGTCTGTGACCTTTTTCTTGGTGCATAATAATTGCAAAAACGATAGCTAGCCCTCCGAGACACAAACCGGCAGCATGCAGCAGCCCTTGGTTGGAGGTTGCCGCAGGACCACCAGACTTTCCCCTCCTGATTGGCTCCAAGCTTGGCTAAAGGTATCTGCAGATTGATTGCCCACTCTGGGAGAGTAGACATTGGTGCATTGGCTCGCGAATATCAGCATCCTGTAGTCTTGAACCAGGCTTGTGGATGGGGATCATTCCTTTGTGCCTTCTTTAACTAGGTTCACAACAATTTGGTCAATACCATCTTCAAGGATTATGGTTAGGGCTTTCTAAATAGCCCACAGTTCTGCCTCAAGAGGGGTGCTACCATGAAGTTTTCCCGTGAAGCCTTTGACCCAGTTTCCTCTTTCATCTCTTGGATGCCCTCCATATTCTGCTTGTCCTGGGCTGCCTTTCGAACTTGCATCAGAGCTCATCTTGAAGCCACCTGCATTAGGCAAATTCCACGTGATTAGTTTCAGGATCTTGACTGATCTATTACATTTTTCCTGGAATGCTTGATGATGCTCCATGGCATTTGTCAAAATGGTTCTGATGACCTCTTGGCTATTCATATCCGCATTGTCAAACACCTTCCTATTTCTAGCTTTCCAGATGTTTCAAATAATAGTACCAGACAAAATATTCGAAGGAACATTAGAATTATGTATACTTCCCTCCTTGAGATTATTATTGATTCACTCCTTCCAAATCCTTGCTCTCTTCTCCCTGATGTTTCTGAATATTCAAAAAGTTAGCCCGGATAGTAGAGTTATAGAGGAAATCTTTCAGAAGTTAGAAAATCTCTTCCACTTGGGTGTTACGTCTGGGGCAATCAGGATTCACACTCAGGCCCCTTGTTTTCCTTTGAAGGTTAATAAGAGTTTTGCCATGTAAAATGGTCCAAATGACACTCCTTTCAGTTTCTGTAGGGGCTAGAGCTTCCTAACCCAGTTCCAATTATCAGGACAATTAGTCTGACCGGAAATAGAAATAGATTTCCATTACTATTTCCTGACCAACAAGGTGTATCTGGGGTATCATGATCCACAAGGATAGGAATCCTATTAATGTTTGGTGATAATATAATTATCCGGCAACCCTTCAATTTGTGGACAGATTCCATTGCCCATTACCATCAATAAGATTAGCCACTTCGGCTTGGCTGGATGTGTGAATACCAGGGTAAGAGTCAGACAAGGGTTTAGTGCCTCACCACCAATCCTTCCATGCGGAGAGACCAGCACACCACTGCCCAGATTCCATTTTATATTTCTTTTCTAAATGTCTCTAGTTTTAATAATGCTCCTCCACAAGTGAGGACCCTCGTATTATTAGAAGGCCAGTTCTAGGGACTTACTGTTTTCCTTTTCATCTTTTGCATGCATCCCTACTGGGGGTGTTTCTCTCACATTCTTGACCTAGTTTATTAAGTAATATGCTTTTGATATATTTTCCATATACATTACTATCCTAGAATTATGTTAGTGGGAATTAAACTCCCCCCCCCCATCTTCCCCCTTTTCAATGTCATATTTCCTGATTAGTAACTCACCTCCAATTACTTGTGTCTTGGTGTCTCAGGAGATGGAATTCTGTGAAAGCCCTTGAAGTTTGTATGGAGGTTGACTTCTAAGTAGGAGATCAAGCATACAGAGCAGCCGAAACTGTGTAAATAACTGTTGTGCATAACCGGCTAACTCGGAGGAAGCTGGTTATTTTTACGCCCCTTGTTTTGCATCTTTATGTGTGTAATTGTTCTCCGAACATGACATTTCACTGCTTATTTGCATTTCTTTCATTTGTATACGAAACAGTTAACCAGTGTTGGGATTTTCAATGGGCTGCTATTGATTTGAAAATCACAGGCTGCTATTATTCTTTCTAAATCAGGGAAGGATTTAGGATCTAATAAACCTCGAGACCATATCAAAGAGGCCATGACATGGCAGCATTGTGCCAAGGGGTTATTGTGCTTCCTATTGGTGCTACTGCAGTTAGGAAACTTCTTGGCCTCAGTAGTGCATATTTCATCTTCAATAGTCTGGTTGGTCCATCGGTGGTAGTGCTTATATTTTCGTTTGTTTTTGGCGTTTTAATTAATAAATTTGGTGACTTAACTTTGGGGGGAGCGATCACTAGCAGTTTGTTGGAGGCATTTTGGAAACCATAGAAGCAGCCACAAGTAAAAGCTGTAACAGACAAGAATAGAACGATTGAACACCTTTTAATCATTTAAAATAGACTAGGTAGTTTAATTACTTATTTTATATATATATATATATATATATATACTTTTAATAGTTTTAATAATTTAAGGTACTTAAGAACGATTGGAATCAAAATAGAACAAAAGGTTCAAAATCAGTATTCTACCGTCCGAACGAAATTTACAGAATTAGATTTTTTGTTTTATAAAAACAAGAAATTATGCACTCTTAATCTTGGTGGGATACTGTACATTAATGAAAATTACTATACCTAAAAGGAGCATGATTAAGAAGCAAAACCTAAACTTGAACATGACAAATAAATGAGAGAAATAAAGTAAAAAATAATGGCTTGATAAAATGCAAAAGTCTTTACAAATATCAAGTCTTCAAATCTGATTCATAATCTTTTCTATCCTTAGGAGGATAAGAGAGACACAAGAATCACAAGTTTCATATCTTGTGGAAGACTTTTTGGTTCAAGCATCTCTATAAAAGCAAGGCTCAAGTTCATTTCTTAAGGGAGTTTTGGAAGAGTCCACAAAAGGAAAAATAATTCTATGCAGAATTCTCCCAATTATGATTGAAGAGAAGAAGTTCAAAGGCTCTCCATGGTGGTCATGCTCCAATCCTTGGCACATCTCTCATTCATGAGTGGCTAGGCTCTTCTCTCTTAGGGTATAGATGAAACTCTAAACAAGTAATTTCAAATTTATGTATTGAATTTTGGTACGAGTTATTTGAATTTTTGGTTGTATAACTTTAATGTTCTTGGATTCAATCTAAGCTTTTGGTAAAAGAATATTTCTACATTATGTATTTATTGCGAATTGTTCTTGGATTCAACCTATGGATCATTATTTGTACCCTCCTTAAAGATTATGAATTGTTTCAAAAAAAGAAAAAAAAGGAGATTTATTTTTTCTTTTTGTCTACCTTAGCTGGTCACTTAATAATTGGGCCTTCTGCCTCAGTACGCAGTGAGTGTTCGAGTCCAACGGTGCCTTGATTGGGTTTGATAGACATGTGGCATGTTTTGTGTGGAAGCCTTTGTGACTTGAGTTATTAAGCCCGTTGGGGTGCTTTCACATCTAATGTCCTAAGCCCTCTTGGGTTGAGAATCACTGGCCTAAACCTCGCTACACAGGTCACTTAGAAAACTCACGGACCAAAACTTTGCTTTTTCACACCATGCTCATCTTCTTCTTTGGGAGTTCTGATCCACATGATCCTTTGCATTCCACGCTAGGTAAAAGTAGCTGACTATGAGCATTATTGCATAGTTTGAGGTTTGTGCGCTTATGTACTAGGTCCAAGTTTTGGAGTTTGACTTCTTTTGCTGGGTTTTTAGATTGCCCTTATGCCTGATGGCAGTCCTCGTGATTTGTGTTGCTTTGCTGAATGTCTTCAGTGTGACATTTTGTCTGCTTCTCTCTTGCTGTGTCTCGTGGTATGTTTGTTATGGACATTGTGTCCCTCATATGACAGACTTGCTACGTTACACTCTTGATTTTCCTCTGGTTTCTGTCATATCTTGTGCATTATTATTTTTGTATTGTTTATCATAATAAAAAATTATATATTCTTTCTTTTTACATGCTTGCTTGCTTGGGTTGTGTATTTTTCTTGTGTGCATGCTGGAGTCTCTTACAAATGTCTTATTATGGGGGAGTTGGTGAGCGGGGGAGGATTCTTTATTTTAAGTAGAAATCATGTCCAACAATGTCTTGGGCTCGATGGGCGCTCGAGCGCCACATGCCTGATAAGGGTTTGAGCGCTGTGACATCATTGAGCGCTACGCGCCTATATATGGTGCTTTTAGCCTCCCCACCTCATTCAATTCTCTCTCTCTCTCTATAGGCTTTCTTCCTCTTTCTTTTCTCTGGTAAGTCTTTATTCCCTTGTGTTTTCTTTAGTTAGGCTATTTGTTTTTAGTCTCTAGCATGTTTAACACTATCGTTGCGTTTTTAGGCCTTATGGATAGCTCTAGTGTTCATGGTTCCAAGCAGATCCACAATGTTTTAGGCCTTATGAATAATACTCACGAGTATTATTCCTTGCACTCCAATCTGCCCTGTCCTCTACGAGCGTAATGTTGAGCTTGAGGACTTTGCTCATCTCGACATCCCTTCCATCTTCACCGAGTGGACTTGGACTATTGTTGTTTAGGGTCATGGTGAGGTCGTAGTCGATCTTGTTTAGGAGTTCTATGCTAATATCTCTGGCATTGACACTGTTGTCGCTTCCTTTTCCATGTACTTATGGGGTGTCGAGTTCTCTTTTTCTACCAACACTATACCAATATTTTATGACATCACTCATCCACTTGATCCTGCCCATCCTTTCTCCTAGGGGCCCCATCTCGTGTTGAGGTCACGTTCGAGCTATTTCTTGGTGAGCATCCTTATGGGCGCTCTCTGCTTCAGCGTGAGCTTACTCCCGCTTATCGGATCCTGAACAAGATTGTTGTTGCATCCATCACTCTGAAATCTCATACATCTGATGTTCGTCCTCCCATAGCTGAGCTTCTCTATGGTATTATGAGTATGTATTTCTTTGATCTTCCGTTATACATTTGGAGTGTGATTCAGCAGTTTTCCATTCATCCTCAGGGTACAAGGGGTTTCCTTACGGGTCACTCCTCACGCGTTTTGTCTATGCTTTCCACCCTAGGGTTTCTATTCACGTTGATGAGCCACGTCTTCTTTTTGTGGGAGACATTACTGCCCGTACTGAGACTCAGAGCAATGCACATGTTGTTGACCCCTATGCTCCTCCTGATGGTAGCCGTGGTCGTGGTCCTCCTCCTCTGTCTGTTGATGATCCTCCTCATCCTCCTCCTCCTGCCACTGTTGATGTCACTCCATCTTCTGTTATGGGTTATCTACAATACCTTGATCAGCGCATTACTACTCATTTTGATGCCATTGACCACCCTATGGATCGAGACTTTGGTGCCATTGATCGTCATCTTGACATGCTGGAGGGTCGTGTTCATTCACTTACCGATCATTTTGTTGAGTACGATGACAATTAGTTATTTGTTGGTGTTGACCCCTCAGGCTATTGTCGTGCCACAAAGGGGGAGAGTTTAGGTAGTTGTGTGTGTTGTTAGGTGTTGTTAGTAGTTGAGTCGCACACTGTTATGTATTGATGCATGCTTTGTTTTGTCATTAGGCCATGTGGGCTATATTTTATGTTTTTAGTTGTACTACTGTTGTCATCTATCACATGTACGGTTCTTTATTGTTACGCATATTCCATGGATAGTCATGAGATATTGATCTTACATTGTTCTTTCAATTGCTATTAGTTTATTGATATACTCTATGGTCTTCATGGTATGATTTGTGGTTGAGTTATATGTGCAGGCTAACATGGTTTATTGAGAAGGCCGGGTCAAGAAGCTTGAATAGGTCTAGATTTGTGAGTTTTGTAGTCTGTTTTTGCTTGAATCCATCCTTATCGACTTGTATTGTGTTTTGTCATGAAAAAGCCAAAGGAGGAGATTGTTACAACATTTGGCTATTTTCTCGATATCGTGACAATTCTGTGTTGGGGTCTCAGTCTAGTTCTGAAGCTGTTTGGATGTCAGAAATTAAGAAATCTTCACACGAACATGGTTCGTTTGCTCTAATTCATGCATTGGCCATTTAGTAGACTCTAGAATATATTTTCTTCTTGTATCTCGTGTTACAGTGTGCAACACCCAGTGAGCGCTTCTCCTCCAAAAATAAGCGCTCGATAAGCGTCTCCTTACCGCTCGAGCGCACTGCCTCTAGTGGCAAGCGCTCGAAAAGCGCTTGAGCACATCACATTTGAGGGTTTCATTAATCCAGTTTAGGGTTAGTATAAATAGGAGGTTTATTGTACAACAACTGCTTATGAAGAAAACTGATAGAACCAAGAGAAAAACTTTGTTTTAGCTCTATCTTACTTTGTTCTTTGTTAAAAACTCACACACCCATACATACATTCATATCATTGTTGATCGTGTGGTGTTTCGGCGACTACAGAGTTTATGGATCACGAAGTCATTGGTGACGGAGATCGAGAAGGGACTTCTCGTGGACAGCTATTTGATCAAGAAGACTGATGAGGTCAGAGCCACAATGGTGTAGAGATCAAACACGTTTGAGTGTTTGTGGGTGAGCTACAGAGTCAGCTGAACTGTGTGAAGTTGTAAGTTTCTTCGTCTGTATCGCATGTACTCTTGATTATTATAGTGAATTGTTATGATTGTCGAGACCGTAGTTTTTGTTCTCAATAAGTTTGAGATTCCATGAGATTTTCACGTAATTTTTTTTTTATCACATTTACTCTCTATCATAATCTTGAAAGTGTATGTTCTTGTTTGAAAAATAGTTTAATGCGTATTCCTCGAGCGGCTTGGCATGATCGTCTAGATAGGTTGATGGGCCTTTTTTGCCTATTAATGTTTACACTTTGTGAACTAAATTACCGGGTGTGAAGTTAGCAAACCACATTGGGCTGAAGTGGGGAGGAACCTGCTCATGTGAAATCTTTCAGAAATCCTTCTCCGTCTTAAGGATTGCTGGCCGGCGTGTTACTGTTCAGTTGGCTCAATCAGTCTGACATTGTAGGGGCGACGTTGCACAAGCCTCCCTGTTAGAGAGAGGGGTTTAAGAAAAGTATGATATATCATATATGTAGTCTAATACAACTTTTTGGAGAAATTGTTTTTGTCTTTTTTAAACCCGTGTTTGATACACAAGAAACGAAACAAAATTTGTTCTATTGTCTATAAAACAGCCGACCCGCTTTCGCTTCATAATAAATCAAAACCTTACATTAGTAGAATATAGAAATTCTTGCATTTTTCATGAAAGATATTGAAAGGTACGAAATAAAACAAGACTCAAATATATTAAAATAATTAATTATTTTGACAATAATTAATAATGTTTAATAATATATATTTATCTTTCTTTGTTCATAGAGAGGTTCGTGAATATAAAAAAAAAATTATATGAGAATATGAAAATTTAGAAAGGAGAAGAGAAGAGAGAAAATAAGATAAACTGACATGATTAAATCAATTAATTGTCTTTTTTGTTATCACAAATTATTTTCTTTTTATAAAAATTGTTATTAACATTTTTTTGTTTCCTTTTAATTTCAACTATTATTAGAACTTTTCATTTTGTTTTTGTTTACTTTTAAGTCCCATTTGGTTTTATCTTTTATGTAGTAATTAGATATTTGACATTATTTTAACTTTTAAATATTCAGTATTAATATTAATTAAACTGTAGTGCATTTTTTTATAGTTTAATACTATAAAATGAATATATGACGTTTAAACATGTTAATTTTATGATTTTAAAAACAGATTAAAACATACTTTAGTTTATGTTTTAAAATGTTTTTTATGTGTTTTAAATTTTTTATTCGTTCTCGTTTAAAAATGTTTCTAAAACAGGAATTTTAAACTGACGAAACGATCCATACAAATAAAATTTTGATCGCTTGATCAAACGGCCGTTTTTGTCTCTCGTATAATTTGTTAAATTAGATGCCATCAAGTTGTTCTCTCTTTATCTTTCAAAAAAAAAAAATGTTCTGTCATAGCCCCAACATCCACATGGACCCTCACCCTCACCCTCACCCTCACCCTCTCCCTCTGCGCTGCAATGTATTGTACATTTACGGTCTACCAAAACTTTCAATTATTTGCAAATCTAATGTACTATTTGTGAAGGGACCCGGTTCTAGCTTACATTTACGTTACTGGGGCATGGATCTTAGAACGGATCGAGTATAGAGGCCGAGATGAATATTCGTACACGGAACCGACCGAGATACACACCGAGTGGTCTTGTCGTACACGGAATCGAGCAAAGGCTCATGCCGAGCGGTCTCGTGGTACACGAGGCCGACCAAGCGCAGTCGTACACGGTGCCGAGGTATAAAGTGTCACGGATTCAGGGCCGAACAGTCTCGGGGTGATAGTGACAGCTTTAAATGAGGCACAGGTGATGACGCACGAGTATTTATGAGCATTTATG
>JAUTBS010332990.1:0-10661 GCA_032361285.1 Aequorea victoria | reverse complement strand
GTGATTATTTATAGTGCGATATGGTTATGGAAAGATTGGGGAGAATCCCTGATATTATGGGATTATCCATGATTCTAGGAGTTCAGTATAGAAGTTACCTTAGCCGAGCGAGAATCTCGGGATTCGTTGCGATCCATCTTACCCGAACAACTAGTGGGAGAGAAACTCAGCTTCATATGTGGCGTAGATTTAGGAACTGACCATTGGTCACACATGGTTTCCCGAACCGACCAACCCTACTTGACTGTTTGGCTAACCAGGTCCCCATACCCAATCGGCATGGTTGGCTTTTCACATTCCTTGGTCGGCATCGGTCCCTGAGGACCTACTCAGTTATTCTGAGATCCTGTTCTTCAGATCGCCAAATGTGGTTGACGATCGAGCACTGTCGGCATCCGAGAGTTATCAGTACCTTTCGGTTATTCGCCTCAATATGGCCGAACCCTTGGTAGGCCCCCTGGTGCACGTGGCTGTGCTTTTTAGTCGACCAGTTTAAGCTGAAAAACCTGTTCGGCTAACGCTGACCGACAGTCAAACTTATACTCATCACAACGTAATTGCCGAGCGAGGTGGGTGCCTAATTCCTTTTCACTTCATACTTTAGCCCCCTAACTGAGTTTTTTTTAATGAAAGGATTAGGTCTTATCTAGAATGGAGTTATTTTGAGAAAACAATTTTAGGTCATTAAAATCAAGTGGCGACTCTTGTTTCAAAAGAACCTGTGATTTTAATCTTTAACTATGCGGGAAAATCAAAAAATAGTCAATTGGATTCGATGTATACTTTTTCAAAATTAAATTAATCCATTGAATCGTGGCTTCAGAATAAAAAACTTGTTGATTATTAATCCATGATTCGAGTGGGTATACACCAGACTCAAGAGATTTGGCAAGAGGTAGCCCACATGAATCGTATCCTCATGTCCCAATTTCAATAAGGAAAAAAAGATGGGCCTCTGAGTTTCGATCTGATCTTTTTTGGCCCATCACACTCTCTTGTCTTTCTCATTAGCTCCCTTGGTGTAACATCTTTTCTTAATGTAGTTCCTCACGTCAGAATACCATGGTAGGTTCTCGTCATCCCATCTAAAGCTGCTATGGTGGCATGGCTCGGCTGGTTCTTCTGCTCAATTAATAAGGGCCTAACTCTGATGCCCATTGGTATCTATATTATGGAGGGTAATGTGGTAAATGCATTGGCGAACCTATTCTGCTCTCTCGGGACATGGGCGAATGAGACATGTGAAACTGTGAGATCATACCCCGAAGCTTATTATTGTATAACTTTAGCTTTTGTTCCTTGACTTTTCATTCACCCATTGATTATGAAATCACTAGAGCTAAAGCTCCTACGATGGGTAAGCTTTTCACTCCTAGCTTCAAGGTTGCTTTCATTTCACTGATGTAGGCCTTATACTCGGCTCCATTTTTAGTGACTTCAGAATTTAGCTTAAAGGCCATGGATACATGAGCATCATCTGGTGCAACTAAGAGTATTCCAATTCCATATCCATTATGATGGCTGCTCAGTCAAAATACATTTCCCATGCTATTTTTTTGACTTACATTATCTCATCGTTTCGGAATTTGAATTCCATGTCGTTTGGTTCTTCTATTGGGTTATCTGCTAAGAACTCAGGCTCACCCCTTCGTGGACTTTTTGGTGATGAACTTGATGTCGAACTCCGAAAGCAATAGCAACCATCTAGCCATTCTTCGTACTAGAGCTAGTTTCTCGAACAAGTACTTAATAGGGTCCATGTGGGAGATCAAGTTCACTAAGTAGGACAACATATAGTGTCTTAGACGTTTGGTAACCTATACGAGTGCGCAACACGCCTAGTCCAAAGGCATATAATTCAGTTCATATCCGGTCATCTTCTTACTCAGGTAGTATATTGCGTTCTCCACTCCTGTACTGTCCTCTTGTGCCAACATGCATCCATTGAGGTTTCCATCAGTGTTAAGTATATAACACGGTTCTTTCCTCCCGAGGGGATGATAATACTGGCGAATTCTTCATATAACCTTTGATCTATAGAAAGGCCATCTGAAAGTCCTTGTTCCATTCAAATTTTGTCCCTTTCTTAAGTAGCTTGAACATGGGTTTGCAAGTGTTTATTAGCCTTGAGATGAACCGACTGATCTATTGAATCCTCCATAAGAATCCCCTCACCTCCTTCTTTGTTCTTGGTGCGGGCATCTCAAAAATTGCCTTGGTTATTAATGGGTCTACCTCGATCCCTCTCCGAGTGATCATGAATCCTAATAGCTTTCCTATAGTTACTCTGAACGTGGACTTATGAGGAGTCGATCTCATCTTGTACTTTCTGATCCTATCGAAGAACTTCTCTAAGGATATTATGTGTACTGTCCTCTCATTTGACTTCACAATCATGTCATCCACATACACTTATACTTCCTTGTGAATCATATCATGCATTAGGGTGATTGTCGCTCTTTGGTAGGTCGCTCCGGCATTCTTGAGCATGAATGACATAACTTTATAGTAGTAGGTTCTCCACTGAGTAGTGAAGGTGATATTCTCCTTATCTTTTGGTGCCATTAGAATTTGATTGTTGCTCGAGAATCCATTCATAAATGATAATATGGCTTGCCCCGCAGCACTGTCAACTAGGATATCTATATGAGGCAACAGAAAGTCGTCCTTGGGACTAGCCTTATTTAAGTCTAAAAAACCCATGCAAACTTGAATCCTTCCATCCTTTTTCCGTACTGGCACTATGTTGGCTATCCACTGGGGTACTTTATCATTATGAGAAATCTTGCCTCATTGTTTGGTGATTTTGTCCTTTATCTTTAGCAACCAGTCGGGCTTTGTAGATACCTTATTTTGATCGGGTATAATGCACCAAGCCACCAGTTAGTCCTACTTGATGATGAAAATATTCCCAATAATGAGAAAAACTTTCGACAAGAACAAATCGATAGGAGAGGTGCTCAAAGCAAAGTTTTCATCAAAACCTTCCCCATTTTTTTTGATTTTTGACACAATTCTTCCGGAAACCATCATCCAATCTATCAAACCTGGTTTTCAACCAAAATAACTTAAAAATGTATGTTTTAACTCATTAATTTAATCTTTGAAAGTTAGGCTGGACCTTCTTCGCTTTTTGGCCCAGACCCTTTTTTGTTTTCAACGATTTTCAACACATTTCATTCGGAAGTCGTCTACCCATCCATCAAATCTTGTTTTCATTCCAAACAAACTCAATACATATATTTTAAATCCTCTAATTTAAGATTAAAAAATTTGGGCAAGCCTTCTTTGCTTTCCCGGATGCCACTAAACTTCGTTTCAATCGTTTTTCAACCAAACCTCTTCAAAATACATTTTAACCCTCCATTGAAACTTGTTTTCTATCAAACTAAACTTCAAAAAATGAGTTTTTAATTATTCATTTCATGTTTTTAAGGTTGGGTAATTCTCCTCTACTTCTTCGACGTTCAAACCCATTTAAAAGACCGAAATAACACTTAGAAAGCCCCCATGGCTGGACCCATCCTCGGGGCTCAAGCTAGGAGGGACAGACCAGCCCAAAGGGAGAAACAAACCTCCATGGAAAAAGTGGCCATTGGGAAAATGCCATCATGGTCGGACCGGCCCTTTGGGCAGAGTCCTGGCCTGGACGAATTCCTCCCAGCCTGAGACTCTTTCTAATTAGCCAAGCTTTGTCATATGGTCCTATTAGTTCATTTCAACCAGAATCTAGTTGTATTGGAGTCCTATAAATAGAGGTCTTCACCTCAAATTGAATCAAAGTTGAATCAGAATTCAAATACGACCGAGTCTCTAAATCAGATTCGAAGCGAAATGCTGCGACGCCGCGAAATCGTATCCTTGAGAGGATTTCGTAGAGATTTGATCTAGTAAGCCTCTTTTGAGTTTCTTTCCTTATATTATTTATATTTCCATATGATCTTTGAGCATCTATGAGTGCCGATGAGTTCTAGAATGAGGTTCCCGAGTTCAAATTCGAAGATCAAATACCTGAGGGTGTGCAAGACTAATTGACGATCTACGGGTCAAGATAAGTACCCATACCCTTTTATTTACCATTTTTCATAGTTATAATAGAATTCTATCTCATACATGGTACGTAGCCATGTAGCTATAAGAGGGTCGTCGATCTACGATGCCGGATCCATGTGGGTTCGGGTTCCATCCACATGAACATTTCTTGAAAACATATTTTTCAAAATCCCTATGTCCCAGATATAATATATTAATTATTTAAGTCATTCTATGTCATTTATAATGATTTTCATAATTTGCATGAAAACCCTTTTGGGCGTTCGTTTTGACGCACGATCGATTTTCCATCAAATTTCACATTTTTTTTTGAAATCATGTTTATCATATCGATTATGTGTTTTTATGAATCTAAATCAGTTTTTTGAGAAAATTTACACAAAAATCATGTGATTTTGAGCCGTTTCGATCATCACACAATTCATTTCGCGACGTTTCTGCGAAGAACGTCCATTTTCACTACGAGGTTCGTGTGGTGGTCGTTAGCCCACCCTTTTTCTAAAAATTCCTAAAATTTAGCTACTTTTCGAAAATCAGACCGCCTGGGCCCGTTTCGGGCCATTCCGGGGTATCTAGGGCCTACAAATCACTTTTTTTGACATTATAAGTCAATACTGTGTATTTTATGGAGCAATTTTCAAAAATGTCATCCAAAAAATATTTTTCATGCTAGAATGTTAATTTTGCATAAATACTATGATAGATGCTATGTTAGGATTCATCACTTATTTAATCTAGTAGTATGCGATTTAGTGCACAAAAGAACGTAGTATAGTGAGGCTAGGTTCCCTATTTTGTTTAACAATAGAATCCTGAAATGAACTTGCACACGAGCACCATTCTGGTTGAACTTCTAGGTTATTTAAATGATTGTTATGTTAATCATTAGGTAAGTAGTGAAGATAGGAACCTAAGGATTGTTTTTAGTTATCCCGAAGGCGATAAATGGTTATGAATCTCTAGGATTCTATTTCTAGATAGTGTGCTTTATTTTACACTTTTTGCATGTTTGAGACGAAAGTATGGCCATGACCCTCTTGTTTGTCCTAAAATGCTTTTGAACGTGAGATTACCTAGTCATGCCATTTAGCATTCATGCATTAGTTAGGTATATGAACGTAAACTGAGAACCGATAGTAATGAGTAGAGGTTAGCCATAAGGTTAGGTTGAGTGGGTGCCTAAGACCTTCTAAATCGGTACCTTAGCCCCGAACGCAATCTGTGGTGATGAAAGGACTAATCCTAATCCATGAGAGTTAGACATAGGTTATTGGAAGTTAAAAGCAAGTGACAACTCTAGTTTGTACCAAACCTTTGTTTCAAGATTTTTTCGATCGCAATTGAATTGACGGGTGTCGTATAATCAACAATCTATCGTGTATCTATGAATGTCATGGTTTGATAAGGAACAACAATGCACCTGCCTCAACATCTAGAAGGGCTTCCCCAGTAGGGACCAACCTCTTTCTTTGTGAAGAAAGAGGGGGGTACCTACAGATGGCGACTCTGCTAGGGACTAGTTAAGAGGGCTAGACTTCAAAGCGCTGTTAGTTCTCCTATAAGTTCATTCATGTTTTCTTGCATTTTAGAAGCCTCGACTTTCTGACATTGAAGTCGCTTGGGATCGAACCTAAAGAGCAACCTCTTGGAAAGTAGTCTCAAGTCACGTGTCCTCATCTAGGGTATATCAAAACAAGTATGAATGCTCACCCTAAAATGGATAACGTACTCTAAAATCTTAACTTTGGGGATGACTAAACTGACTATCCAAAAAGCTTTTAGGTGCACATAGATCAGCCATAGAACTTCTCAACTATGATAGAAATCCTGATAAGTCATGATTTGAATCCAATTTTTGCATGTGATTGTTTGTCTGCTTGTAAGTTTGTGTTTTTGTGTGTTGGCATTAGTCAAAAGTGTCGCCAATATTTGAACACGCTTTTCTAAAAATAAGTTTTCATACTCTTAGTTTGAGCGTGAAATGAGTTTGAAGTCAATTGAGTCTGGAAAAAAGCTAATTCAATCCCAATGGACCGTCAACCAACTTTATAGAATTTGATAAGGATGATGGAAAGCCTTCAGAAAACCATGATCGACATGCAAGTGTTGATGTCACAACTTGTTGCCCGTACTCCTGAACGTCTGAATCCCAATGAACCTCCACCACTCCTTGTCAACCATGACCCTTTGAACCATCAAGCACCCAACCCAGTTCCTTTAGCACCTCCACTGAACCCACAACCCCTTCCAGTAGTAAATGATCACATCCTCAAGGCCAACCTGAAGAAAATTAACCACATTGAAAGTGTATTAAGAAAAACAAAGAGGGTAGATGACTATATGCTAGATATCAAAGGTCTATGCCTATTTTCTGAAGCTAAGTTGTCGGACAAACTCAAGATGCCAGACATGGACAAATTTGATGGAGCTGGAGATCCAAAAGTCTGTATGAGAATGTATGTAGGAGCACTGAGACCTATGGGAATAGAGGAAGATTTGTTAGGACAATTGTTCTAGAGTTCTCTTACTGGGGCAACCGTTCATTGGTTTCTGACAATAGAATCGTCTAAGGTTCATACTTGGGAAGACATAGTGAATGTGTTCGTGACCCAATACTCATACAACATGCACTTAGGCATGACTATGAGAGAATTGGAAACCACTCGCCAAGAAGCTAAAAAACCTTTCTCTTGGTTTATAGAAAGATGGAGACGTAAGGCTGCAAAAATGATTGCAAGACCACCTGAAAGAGATCAAGTTTGCATGGTAGTAAAAAACCTTCAACCTCAGTTCATGAAGCATCTAGTTATCCAACCATTGACCACACTTGAAAAACTATTTGATGTAGGAATACAAGTTGAAGATGCAACGCGAGATGGAGTTCTTAAGAAAGGAGAAACCAATTAAAGATCAAAAAGGAAAAAATGAAAGTCTTGAGGCAAATGATGATGAGACCACTGGCGGACCGAATCCAGAAAATGTCACATCAAGAACCTTCACTCCCTTAGGGATGTCTTTGTCTGAGGCCATAGACTGGTTGGTAAAAGATTATCTTCTTAAGCCACTTGACCTACACCACCGCCTAACCCTTTACCTCACAGATATGATCCTACCAAGTGTTGTGCCTTTCATCAAAGCACTGTACATCTTACTGATAAATGCTCGAGGCTTTAACATGAAATTCAGAACCTCATTGACAATGGGACAATTGAACCTCTATAATCTAAAATTTGAGAGTATGGGCATTAGAAATCAGGAAAGAGTGCAAAAGGAGAAAGTGATGCTCTTCAACAATAAGGTCATCAATGACCATGGAAGCTATGGGAATGACTATTTTCACAAGCTTGATTCTTGAGTTTTCATCATAATCTTCTTCTTCTTCTTGTTCTTGTTTTATGTTGGTATGTCTGTTTAAGTCTTAGTCCTAATGAGTCTGGGACCTGCTGTTGCGCCCAAGTTTGTTTCCAGATGGATAGTTTTTTATTTGGAGTCCATATGTAATTGAATTTTTCTCATTAATAAAGTAAATATGGTTTTGCTAAGATTGTTGTGCCCAAAATAGAATGTGAGTACTTCAAAATCTCTTGAAAAAAATGTAATACCCGTAAAGCCTTGTCCCTTCAAAAAGCATACATATGCAATCCTTATCCTTTGAGCCCAATCCACTATAGAAAGAATTGAACAATAAACTCGAGCACTGAGGATATGTGGATATGTGGACAGCCTCGCCCAATCCACTATAGAAAGAATTGAACAATATACTCGAGTGAACCCTCGCCGAGTTACGTAAGGCCTAATTCCCATTTGGGGATATGTGGACAGCCTCACCCTGGGGTTCAACCACTTTTGTCTTTCAATCTCTCACTTGGTTCGTCTGCTAAAAAATTGAAGTTTTCGATGGAAAGCCCCTCGATACTAGGGGCATTTTGAATGATTATCCAAGAAAGATTCTACAAGGCTCATAGCTCCTCTACACTAGGAGAATTTTAGGCATTCTTTAGAAAAGAAGATTTAAAGGCCCCTCAACACTAGGGGCATTTTTTGAGGTAAATTCCAAAGGCACTCGACACTAGGGACATTTAAGGGTTTTATAAAGTTCTAAATCCCTTGACGCTAGGGGAATTAAAGGTTTTGCAGCTAGTTTATCAGCCAAAGGGGTGTGGATTTCTCTAACCAAAGAAAGCACTATTGAAGAAAGAGAATAAAAAAGCAAAGAAAAGATTCTGGTGATTACTAATCATCACAGAGTTAAAGATTATGGAAAAAATAGAAAATAGCCTTGTTAGGGAAGAAGTATGTTTTTCCCTCGTGTTTAGAAAGTTCTTATGTCTGAGCCATATGATTCAAAGTAAAGAAAGACCGTCATTTCTTTATCCAAAGTTATAAAAAATATCATCCATTGCAAACCCTATTGAGGCTACAAGCCTCTTTTTTTTCACAACCCTGTTAGCTAGTCACCCCCCATACTAGGGTCGAAGAAGGAAAAACAAAAAGAAAAAAAGGAAGTGAAGGAGGAACGAGAAAAAGAAAACAAGAAAAACAGAGATAGAAAATATTAGTAGTTGCAAGAAAAATGTCTAGAGAACCCCTGATCAAATGAAAAGTAGTCTACTCAAAAAAGGACAAATTTTTGAAAAAGATGACTACTAACTTTAGAAACCTTGAAATCATTAAATTATTTGAGCCTCAATTTCCTTCTCAACCTGAAACCTTAGCCTACATTACAATCCAAAAAAAGTCCTTCCTGATTGAAAAGCATGACTTATGAATGAGAATCTAAAGAGCATGGTTAGTCCCAAGACTAGGGGCATGAACCCTCCTTATTTTGTTGTCGAATAAAACATAGATTTATTTGAGACTAGGGGCATACACACTCCTCTACCAAGATAATGATAGATCGCGTGATTGACCTCATAACTAGGGGCATGACCTATTATTTAAGAGTGGAGGAAGGTATTCTTTTAAGATTTGTCTTTAACAAATACATAATTTTGCATGATGTTAGGGGTATGCACCCCTTTGATTTACTGGATAGGAAAAGTGTGATTGGAACTAGGGGCATTGACCAAGATGAAGACTGGGAGAATCCATCTTTGAATCACTTGACAAGTGGTGTATGGTTTTAAAGTTGAGGCATTGAAATGAACAGATTATAAAAAGTACATGATTTTCGGAGATCTTTGCATTTTGTGACAGTCAAAATATCATGAGTGAATTACAAGAAATATGCATGCAAAAATTGTGAACATGAGAGGGAAAGTTCTCAATTTTGAACGTTATTGCTATAATACTTAATATGGTGGAAGAAAAACCTTCTTCATAAAGTCGTCCCTCAAAATCCTCAGAGGTATCCGTCATTCTATCAAGGCATAAACAAGATAAGCTAAAACCAAAAACTAAAAATAAAAAAAGAGAGTTATTTTTCATTGTGTCGTTTGGCTGTGTCTTTCACATGTCATAAATAAATAAATGTTTGTATTCAAAAAACCTTTTTCAAGAAGCAATTTTTTTGGAGTGTCTAGATGTTTACACTTGTGTCATGTCATGTGTAAAATCTCCAGAACCATCCATGGTCAAAAGAATGTATTAGATTGTGCAGCATTGCCACTGTCGCTGACTAGGCGAATTAGAGAAGATCGAATCAAAGAGGAATGTTAGCCCGATTCCTCCAAAGTTAGCTAGATCATTTGCTATGCATATATGATTATGTGATGTCTGTTTTACTTGCTAAGATATGCAGTTTTGACCTTGCGTTAGGTAACTACTTTGGCATTGTGTCTTTGTTTGTCCCTAATACAAATGTTCTTGTGATGTTTGTTGCTCCTAAGGTAATTGCTTAGGATATGTCTCTACTTAGGCTCCAGATTTTATATCCTTTCTCCTAAAGTAACCGTTTATGACCATTGGATGATATCTAGGGTAACTATCGAGATTTGAAGATGTTTTTCTAGGGTAACCAACTTTGATGATATTTTCTAGGATAACCACCTAGGTTCGAAAACTTTATAGAGTAACCTCCTAACTTTGAAAATAACCTCTTGAGTAATATCATAGACTTAAAAATGACCTCCAGGGTAACCACCTAGCGTCAAAAGATAGTTCTTAGGGTAATCACCAAGAATTAAAAATATTTTCTAGGGTAACTGTCACACCCCAATTTAGGAGCCGTGACCGACCATGGATCATGGGTCTTGGCCCACTGAATCAAGTAAGCCTAACATGCAAACTAGCTCAATGCATGCTAATTACTATCCATTCTTTAAGATTTCAAACCATTAAAAATTCATATTTTATTTATGGGAGTAAACCGTCCATCCAAAAGCCAATACTATAATTTGGGGCAAAACAACCCAACAATCTGACAATAATGTCATCCAATAATCCATAATAAATACTGAAAATGTATAAAGTGCGGAAGGTAAATAAGATAAGATGCATATGCATGAATCCTAGAGGTCGTATGCTGGATCCCATAGTGCTCACGAAGGCATCAACAATCATCATCACTGGAAATCTAAAATGTTTAATTACTATATCAGCAAAGCTGGTGAATGAAGTACGCATAGTAAATACAGTTCTAAAATAGGGGATAAATATACTGATAAAGA
>JAUTBS010332880.1:0-10662 GCA_032361285.1 Aequorea victoria | reverse complement strand
TGACTAGAGTTGTTTCTTGTTGGACATTGTAATTGTTGTGGATAAGTTTACATGGTTGTGACTTAGATTTGATCTTGTGATGCAGAGGGTGGGTTTCCCTTCCGTGTTGTGACATTGGGATGGTGGTTTCGAGGTGCAGTGGAGTGAACTCCTCACCTGGCCGTACCGCGTCGCCACAGTGTTGTTTGGTGCACCCGGTCAAATTGAAGAATTTAACATAGAATTGTCAGGGACTCATGAGGGAGGTGGTTCTGGGGTGCAATGGAGTGTGACTCTTCACCTGGGTGTACCCTGCCGCCCTTGGGGCATTCATGAGCTAGCTGAGTATGTCACTCTATTAATGCTCATGGTGTGACAAGGTGTGTCTTTAAGATCGGTTTAAGCCGGGGGCTCGCATGAACCGGTGGGTATGTAATCCACTATGAGTCATGGTGACCGCCAATGGGGGACTGTATCATGGCTTTTTGGCAGCTTAAATGTCTGAAGTTGTAATTTTGGGTGGTTAAGTTTTGTCAGATCCTTTCAGCGTAAAGGAGTTCTGGTCGTGAATTAGGGTTTACATCATTGTCGCATATCTTATTTCATTATATCCTGTTATATGTATTTATGTGTTAGAAATATTGGGTTCGAGAGTTTCTTTCTGGGTTTCACAGCTCATGGCGTTTCATGCCAAGATATGAAGAGGAGAATACAATCGAAGAGACCGCAGAAGAATATGTGGAGCCGTGGCTGGCTTGATCAAGTAGCAGCTGTGCTTGAAGAATTTTAATTTTTGTAATCTTTTTACTGTTGTAATGTAATCATTAAACAAGTTGTGCAATATGTGAAAATACAATCGTTATTATCTATGATAAATATTAAATTATATTGGATGGTTGTTGATTAGAATAACCCTAAATACTATATTTCTGTCTCTTAATGAATCGAGTTTTCGGGGCGTTACAGGCATGTTGCTGAAAGATAAAAATGAATTATAGACTGCTATGAAGATACATCACATTATGAACCTATAATAGTACATAGTCATCGATTTAAGAAGAGTAACATTGGTATACCAATATAAGAACGAGTGCAGTTAGCAGCTTCATACGGCCAGGAAGAGCAGTCACGAATATTCTGAGATTACCCAATATGCTGGTGAATACCACTTCGTTTATAGTAGAATGAATAGGGATCACCGTAACTTAGACTACTAGTTTATTGCAACATCTATCATGGCCGACGTTGTTGTAA
The DNA here is from genome assembly GCA_032361285.1 of Aequorea victoria. NCBI lineage: Eukaryota > Metazoa > Cnidaria > Hydrozoa > Leptothecata > Aequoreidae > Aequorea > Aequorea victoria. The sequence goes on along the minus strand of JAUTBS010332880.1, from coordinate 9,429 downwards.
AATATGTGTAACTCTATATTTTTTTTGTCAAATATATCAATATGTTAAGTACTCTCCAATATTGACATAAACTCATGTTTTGTAGAATGACTTTAAAATACCCCTGGCATGTCAACTCCATCCACAAATACCAAATCTCGTATAAAAATGCATGATTAGCGAGAACTAAAATGGTAGAGATAGTGTTTGGAAATTGGGATGAATCCTATAAGAATCTGCCAAAATATATGCATGCAGTGCAAACCTATAATCCTTGCACATGTGTGGAATGGAGCTGAATCAATCCATCAAACACAAATGTCGCAGCACTTAATTATGTGTTTTGGGCATTCAAACCGTCCATTGATGGGTTCAAATACTGTCCACCTATTATATGCATTGATGGTATGCATCTATTAGGAAAGTGCAAGGGAAAGATGATTATCGCTGCAGGAGTGACAACGGATATAAAGATGTTCTCCCTTGCCTTTGCCGTTCTAGATGAAGAGAAGATTGAGAGTTGGTCTTGGTTTGTCAGAAACCTAAAAAAGCATATTGCCCCTACAGAGAGGGGGTAACTTTGATCTCAGATCGTCACGCTGCCATTAAAAATATCGTTGCTCAGTACTGGGAAAATTTGACACTACAACCCCGTGGATATCATCGGTACTATATCCGACACTTGAAAAAAAACTTCAACGACAAGTTTAAAAATTAGATGCTTAAATCATTAGTTTAGGTTGCCGCCACAGAACACCAAGTGAGAAAGTTTAACAACAAGATGGAAAAGGTCAAAAGTTTGAACCCTTAAGCTTTCAATTGGTTGGAGCGTGTAGACCGTGTGAAATGGACTCTTTTTCATAATGGTGGGCATCGTTGGGGGGTGACGACTACTAATCATGACGAGACTTATAATGGTGTATTGAAAGGAGCTTAGAATATTCCAATCACTATGTGTGTCGAGACAACATTTTATCTCATTGTCAAGTATTTTGACAAGAAGAGAATGAGAGCAGAAAATGATGCTAGGCTGAATAAAATTTATATGAATAATGTCCAAGACAAGATTCTACACAACTGGGCTAGAGACAATACGTATACATTGGTACCATTCGACATGTTATTTTTTTAAACATATGGTATTAGATACATATTGAGTTGTTATGCTGTAATTTATTTTTTTCTTTCTTTCAATTAACAGGAGTCGAGGGGTGTTCGAAATAGTAATGGGGGTTCACCAAGAAAGAAGTCATAATCACCACATAGTTCGGATGTACGATCGTACGTGCGATTGCGGAAAATACGATATTTACCACTACCCTTGCTTCCAGATGCTTACTGTTCTTATCGAGTTGGGTGTGGATCCCTTTTACTTGGTTGCCACAGATTATAAACCCATAATTTTTGAAAATTTTCTAAACTTTGGGTCTGTTTTTTTGTAGGTTCCATTCACTTCTAAGAAAAATTAAAAAATATGAAAGATATAATATTTTATGTGGTCTAAATATAGAAACAAGACTTAGAAAAATCAAAGGTGTGTGGTGATCGTGGTGGGGCTCAAAACATGGCTGCCCACCCATGCATGAACATTTTTGGGCTTTGACAAATTCATGGAGCTAACTTTGTCTCAATTTTTTATTATTTTCTAGACAGGATTTGAAGAAGCATAAAATAGAAAAGTTTTGGTACTAAACGAGATCTTTCCAACGAATCCAGAACCAACTTAAACTAATTTCTATGATGGCCGTGGTGGTGCTCGAAATAGGGATGGTTTGGTCATGTTTACAAATTTCTGGGTTGGGACAGATTTGATGATCCAGATTTACCTCAATTTTTCTTCCTTTAGCAGAAAAAATTTGGTGAAGTATAAAATGTGAAAATCTTAGTACTATGTGAGATCTTTCAAACAGAATAAGGATAAAAACAATCGGAGTTTGGAGTCACCGGTTACGAAGCTGCGTTCTTTTAGAATTTTCGTGACTTCGCTTGGGCTATCCAAGCCATTTGTTTCGTCTTGTAACGGGCTACGTGATTTCAGTACTCGTGTCATTTTCTTGTGGATTTAGGTTTGTTTAAACACAAAGTAAGCGTGTTTAGAAAACACACTTTTAGTAGTAAAGAAAATGTGTTCGCTAAACACACTTTCAGTATAACTAAAAGCATGTTTAGCAAACATATTTTTTTTAAAAACTTAAAACTGCGAAATTTGTTTACATACAACACCATTTGTAAAAACAAAACTAATATAATCTTAAAAAATACAACAAAACTGACTATACAACAAAACCTGTGATCTGAATACCCATCTTCGACCAAACAAAAATGCAACTAACACAATATGCAAATAGACAAAGTAAAAATGAAATGTAAATATAACAAATAGATAAATGTTCAAAAATGTCTATACAATCATCAAATAGACATTTCATGGTCAGTATAAGAGGAAATAAGAAGAACACTAAGTCCCACAAGGTCGTGCAGGCACCCTAAGTCTCTTGCTCTGACGCTGAAACCCATGGGTGGTGGGTCTGCCGCCCTTATCTGCAATTGGTGGGGTAGGTGCGCTAGATTGGATGGGCTGCACTACTAGGCTAGGCTGGACGGGTTGAGTGCTACCGCCCTCATCTTCAACCGAAGCTACCTCCTGGGAGACATGATCCCTAGCCAAATGCAATGTCGTGGGCAGATGGGGTAATGTAGACACCCCAATTTGTCTGGCCCTAATACTTAAACTCGTTAGTATGATGCAACCCCAGTGGCGAACATTAGAAGTGTGGTACGTCAATTATCCGACCTAAAAAGTTCAAGTTTCGAAGTTAAAAAATTGAGATTTATCGAAACTCTATTCGAGCCCCAGTCACCCCAATTCCTGAAGGTTCTCGAAAAGAGTTTTAATTCTATTTCAAATAAAAAATACGTTCCCAAACAAGCCCCTAAACCCAAAAATAAAGTTTTAAATAAAGAAACATTTTAAACCCTAAAAACTCATTTTTGACATAAAAATACTCAAAAATTCCAAAACGGACCTGCGCCTCACCAAGTGCCGGACCGGCACAAACCCCCTTAGGGAGCCCCTCTATTGGCCGGTCCATCCCTCCATAAAAGCCGTTTCGAATTTCTTTTGTGGTCCGCAGCTCTGCGCCATTTTTCAAACCCTAGCCATCGTGTCCAATCTTTGTGCATCTCCCAGCTTTGGAAATAATCCTTTTAGCTTGGGATTGCCTAATTTGCAACCTCTATATAAAGAAATCGAACCCTAAAATCTAAAAACAATTTTCATATCCATCTTTTGAGCCACCAATTCATGTCTTGAGACTCTCTCTCTAAAACCCTCGCCTCTCTCTAAAACCCTAACCGTCCACGCTTAGAAAATTCTAAATTTTTTACAATTCGTCTAAGTTATTCATCCAAAACCCAAGAACATCCAACATTACTTCGATTCTAGGTTAGGACTCAAAGGCTCAAAATGATTGGATTATCAAGGTTGGATTTGACAAACAAGCATACCGAGTGCGATTCTAGCATCATACGGGCGATCCTTTCTCCTCTTACGTTTGAAGGTATTAGTTTTTGTCGTTCTTCGTTCTTCGTTCTTCATCTCTACCTTTATGTTATTTGGAAATCAAAATACTCAAACTTGCTTCAAGAATAAAAACATGTAATGTTTTAATCTAAAAGACGTTTTTATACGAAATACGTAGAAAAGCGTTTGTTTAGACAAACCTATTTACGATTTTCAATAATATTAACACGAACGTTCCATCCGAAATCAGATAGTTCGTAGTCCTTTCATTTCTTTTCTTTCATTACTTTTTTTTTTCATTTTCATTTTATTCTTTTGTTGTTCTATATCGTGGGGATATGAACGCTTTAAAACTTAAATATTATTTTATGGATCACCGGCTCTTATTGTTGTATTTAATTTAGTTTTGTATTTAGGAATTATGTAATTTAATAGGATAGTTACGAGTGACGATCCGAAAAATATGTTTAAGAATTTAAAACCTTCATATTGTGTTGTTTATTATTTATTCATGTTTTGTTATTCTCGTTATGATGCTTGATTAGCCGATATTTGTGGTGGAATACGTAATCTACGTAAATGGCGAGATGACGGTGATTTTCCCTCAACACGCGTTTGGACCCAAAATTCCTCAAAGCTATAGTTCTCCTATCATAAAAAAAATGAGAATTTTCATTTTTTCCATGGATTCCTAACTTTTTTTCTTATAATAAAATAAATGATTTTTATCTAAAGAGAAGAATGAGATTTATTTTCTATTTTATATTTTTTTACATAAATCATTCTCTCCAACTTAAAAAATAACAAATTTCTTTTTTATAAAATAATAAAAAAACTACAAAGGAAGAATATATTTTTGAAAAATAATATTTTGGGAGATTATCTTCAAAAATGAGAAAATGGTAACCCAACCCTTATTTTTAGGAATTTCTCCAACACAAGTAAAGAAAATCTTTTTTTAAGAAACTTTTCAAATCAACCTTTTTATTATTTTTTTCTAGGGTTTATAAGACCGCTCGGTCCCACTCAAGTCTTAGGGACATTTTGCTTTTCTTTTAAAAATAACATTAAACAGTTAGGATTCCACCCTACGGGGATAAGTTATTCCTATCCAAGGATAGACTATTCCGATCCAGAATTGCATAATCTCTCCCATTAATAAGATTAAATAAATGGGCATTTATGCACTCAAGCCTAAATAAATTTAATTGTAAACATATAATTGATGAGTAGAGACTGACGTAATTGCCGGGTGAGGTGGGTGCATAATCCCTTCCCACTTTGTACCTTAGCCCCCGAGCCGAGGTATTTGATAATGAAAGGGTTAGGCCTGATCTAAATAGAGTTATTCGAGAATACGGTTCTTGGAACTTACAATCAAGTGGCGACTCCTGTTTCAAACGAACCTAAGGTTTATGTGAGAAATAAAAAATTATCATTCTGATTTTATGAATCCATTGACTCGTGATGTCGGAAGAAAAGCTATGGATTATTAATCAATGGTTCGAGTGGGTTTACATCGGGCATAAGAGATTTGGAGAGAGCTAGCCCATAGGAACAGTGTCCTTATATCCCGATTTTGATAAGAAAAAGAAGATGGGCCCTCGAGTTTCTATCAGCTCTTTTTTTGGCCCGCTCATAGGTAATCCTGTGGTACTATGTCCTCCTTATCCTCATCTAACTCCTCGTCCTCTACTCATACCACAACCTCTGCCTAGGTCAGCCTCTACAACTGCTTCCTGTGTTACCCCCTCTATCTGCAAAAGTCAGGGTACGCCGAGCTCGGTTGCTGTCAAAGGGATGTCCCGTGAGACTGATGTGGAAGGAATAGCTGTGAAGTCCAGCCTTCTAGGATGTGTGTAAGATGTGGTAGCAAGTGTCGGCGTACGAATCAGGAGAGTGACGTAAGTGTCCAAGTGTGAAGGGTCGGCTAGCGTGGCTACAGATGTCGAGGGTGCGTCTGAGGGCTGCAATCGTTGCTCCCAATGCACCATCCTTAAAGATGTGTAGCATTGCTCTCGAATATCTTGTAGGGTATCTAAAGTAGCACTCTATACCCCACTAGCTCAGAGTGTTACATCTACAGCCTAGAACGACTGAGCCACACACTATGCTTGATATAAACATGAGAAATACTAGTAGGTTAGGTTGTTTTGAGATAAATATGAAATACAAATGAAGACATAAACCTAATATACATACCATCTCCTCGAGGATGCCATTGGTTGCCAAGAACTCGGTATACCAATGGTGGGCTGGATTAGTGACCAACAACTGCGTGACCCCATGACACCACTACATGTACGGGTCATGGTGCTACAGCTAAAACTGGCTCAATGGGGCAGAAAAAAATAAGACTGTCTACCCCCCATGAAGTGAGAGTGGTGCATGCTGTCGTGCCCAGTCCGTGTCTCCTTGCCCACGCCTGTCAATGTCGTGCACCCATCGATCAGTGTCGAATGATGATGGAATGGTCTACAAACGACCAAACTAGTGCACAACCCATTTTGGAAAATGTCACTATGCCACATCGAAGCAGATGAGGGGGGTTGTAGCCATCCAAATGTCCCTCCCAACTCGATAATACTATGGTAGAGACATGATAACCTCGTCGTCATAGCCGTAGGGCATCCATGTGAACTGAAAGTAAAATTAGCAATTTTTATTAGTGAATTGATCAAATATACATGTTTATAACAGATGAACGTGAAGCATAACATATGGATGTATATGATGTGTAGATAGTGAATATGTGTACACTCTCATCGTCAGCAAGGCGATCGAACTGGTCTCAATACACAGTCACAAAGTGTGTAGAGACCTACTCCAATAAGAAAATGGCTCGCCACCTACTACTTCTTAGGCCTGGTGGTAGCTGCTGGTTCCTATGCTAGATAGTGGCTTGGCCTTGGCCGGTGTCACTTATGCGCCTGAGAGCTATGCGAGGAAATCTCTCACAGGCCCATACCTGTAAAAATAAAGATGGACACATTACATTAACTTTGTTTGTAACACAGAAATATTATAGTAATATGTAGTAATATATAGTACAACATGAATAATGAAAGTTATACTAACATGAAACAACACCATCGGCCCACTTATGTCCCTCACATCAGGACGAGCTCCCTGACATAGCATCCGATACAAATGTCCTAGTACTGCCCCACCCCAGCTATATCTCTTAATGTCAAGACAATCTCTAAGGTGGGGTAGATGCATAAATTTGATCAAATTCTATGATTTATCGGGCATGAGGAAGCCCCTGATAAGATACATAATGTTGGCGTGAGCACACTGCATGAGGGTCTCCTGGGTGGTATCAGCAAGAATTGGGGTAGTGAAGTGCTCAAAGAATCATCTCATCATGACTCGACTGTTCTACAGGTACGCGACATCTAGTGCAACCCTTAATAACTCTATGCAGATCTGTTGCCACTCAGCGGGGGTACTAGTCTGGTCATGACCAACCACCGACCAACCATCAATTGGCAAGCTAAAAATGACAAAGACGTCCTGCAATGAGACTGTGCACTTGCCGACCGACATTTGGAATGTGTGTGCTTCCTACTGCCAATGCTTGACTAAGGCCGTAGGAGAGTCGAATGAAGCCGATACATGCGACTCCATAAAATCCAATCTCTATAAGAAGCTACAAAACTCGAGGTTCTATGGGCTGGTCTCAAAGTTTGCTGTCCCCTCACCAACATGTAAGAGATGTCGTAGCCTTCCATCAAAACATAGAAGCATATAAGCTCTCATGACACAAGAAAATTGAAATAATATGCAAACATTTGTAACGCATAAATAATACATCGGTTTGCCATAGTGAATCTACACGATGGGGTACAACTAGTAGCTGTGGCTGGTCCATCGCAAGTCTTGTGTGCAAGATAAATGATTTAAGAACTTTTATATTAAAAGTGTTAACATAAACTTGATAAGATATTACAACGATTAGATGAAATGTATAATTGGTCGAACAATTCAATGCAAACAGGTCCACATGCATAACATAGTACAAGTACACATATAGTCGGTAACATTCATACATGAAGTGCGTATATAACAAATAACATAACATAAATTCCCTAATACATAGGTATTTGAGCAAAACATTCGACTATTAAACGGGTTCCTCATACATATTAGGGGCACCAATCACATACAAATTTTGAATACAAATACAGACTTTGAATGTAATTATATAGTATGATAACATAAAACATAAGCCTAACAGAGACATGCATCCCAAAAACAAATATGATGACCAATCACATCTGTCAGACCACGCATAGTCAAAAATAAGTCTTGCGTCCTCTCAAATAGCCTGTATCCGCGTCATAAGATCTTATCTAGTGGCATTAGCCAGCAGACCTCCCTTTGTATTGCTTGTTGTTGAATGATACGACTCGACACCTGCTTAATCTCTTGGTGAAGTTTGAGACACAATTGCATCAACCTTTCTTTATCTGGTTCCTACTCAGGCTTGAAAGGGAGCAATGTAAAGTGCCCGTCTTTAGGAACTGGTAGGAGTAAGGATCGATACACGATGACTAATTTTTGTCATTCCTTCACCCAATATACCCATAGCTAATTATGGGGTAATGGGAAATTGTCTTTATAGTCAGAGGCTGGGTCACAAGTTCCAATATCTCGGCTGAGGACCGTAGTGGTCTTTCTACATTGCTTGTACCCTCTCATTAAACTTTGATTTCTTCATTTTTTGTACCACTTTATCAAAAATAAAATTCCCAAAGTGGATGAACCTTTTTGGTGGGTTGTTGTCATGAACTTTCTCCTTGTTCATTACTCATCATTTTCTTCTTGCGACAATGATTGCATTTGTTGAGGTTATGGCATCAAATAAAAAATCACAATCGACAATAGATAAAATCAGTCACATTGCACCCAAGTCTATACATAACATAACATAATACAGAAATCATAGTCATAGTTATATGCATTGCACAAACACAATAATGCACTAATCTTCCTTATCAGACGTATTAGGGTCTGAAGCATAATCTGGCTTCCTCATAATCGCTTTTATCCTTTCTCGCGGATCCTGTGAGGAACCCTCTTGAAAAACTTGCTTGCCCTTATCCCTTTTTAAAACATTTAAAAACACACGCTCTCAAAGTTTTTATTATTTTTGAAAGGAAAAAGTAGGGTTTTATGTTTTGAAAAGAGAGCCCCCCAAATGCGTCCGTGTTAAAGGCCGCACAATTGGAGTCGCCACTTGATTTTTAATAGAAAATCAAAAAAAAACTTTCAAGAAACTAGTCTGTCATTACCAGAGATAATGGTTCGGGAGCTAGGGTATGAAAGGAGAAGGTGTTAGGCACCCCTCTCGCCCAATCTGAAGATCGGCCTCTACTTAATCGTTTCTTTTGTTCTTATCTTAAATTTATCAAAAATAACCTATACAGAACGGGGGTTAAAGAGAGATCATACAAAACCAAGCAAGAAAGTAAAACTCAACCTAAAACTAAGGTTTTCTAGGTATATTCACACTTAATTGCATGTCAAATGGGAGATGGCAACACATCGGCGCAATTTATACATGAAAAACATAATGTTCAAACATAAAAGATGCAGAAAAAACTACTGGAAAAGCCACTAGTTTTAACAGAGGTTGCGCACGCCACCTCCTCACCTGGCACGAGCCATCTAGACATAGCATGCACCACTTTTCGAAACTCTGACAGTGGCGCGTGTCACTATGGAAGACTGAGATCAATACTTGGAGGTCCAAAAGAGGCTACTATTTTGAGAAAATATGGTATTTTTTGTGCAAAAAGTGTTTTTATATAAGAAAGAAAACAAAGAGATGTAAATTCACATAGGATTTTCAACACGTAGTCTAAATTCTATATTTCATGCATTTTCTACAAACTTAAGAAAAACTAAGAAAATGAAACCTA
>JAUTBS010332879.1:0-17873 GCA_032361285.1 Aequorea victoria | reverse complement strand
AGAGTGGTAACTATAAACATAGCAACATCACTCAAAGTACAAGAGTATAAATATATATGAATAAATCTTACTAAAATAATGTCAAATCAAACAATATATTATTTATTTTTAAATTATTTTACTATCAATCAAACATCTCTCGGTACGAAAAATACTACACTAATATTACTCCAGGTACTAATAATTCGGACATACTAATTATTATCTCATAAAAATATTTCTTCAACCAAACGAGCTCATAGTGCTTGATACACGTCCCTATTTATAATATTATATATAATATATTTTTAGTTTTACATATGCATTATTATTGAGATAATGACACCACTTTTTATTTTTTTATGTATTCTTATACTTAAAGGCATGTCAAGAGGGAGATGATATCATATCAGTGCAGTTGATGCATATAAAACATATTGTTAAAACACGAAAATACAAAAAAAATTACTAAAAGCCCCTGGTTGGAAGCAGAGGCGACGCACGCCACCTAATAACCTGGCGCACGCCATCTGAAAATGGCATGCGCCACTTTTGAACTCTCTGAAAGTGGGCGAACGTCACTATGGAAGAGTGAGTTTGACACTCAGAAGCCCAAAAGGGGCTGATGTTTTAAGAAAACAGTGTGCTCTTGTGTGCAAGTGTGTTTTTATAAAAAAAGAAAAGAAAAGAAAGAAAGCATTTCAACAGAAATTCTCACACGTAAAAAATATGCAGAAAATGATATTGAAAAATGCTATTGAAAAGCCATTGGTCGCAAGCAGAGGTGGCGCACGCCATCTCATCACCTAGCGCGCGCCATCTGGACATGGCGTGCGTCACTTTTGGGCTCTCTAAAAGTGGCGCGCGTTACTATAGAAGAGTGAGCTCGACACTCAAAGGCCCAAAATGGGCTATAATTTTACGAAAATAATGTGCTTTCGTGTGTAGGTATTTTTATATATGAAAGAAAGCAAAAAGATGACAATTCATGTAAGGTCTTCAACGAATTGTCTAAGCCCTACATTTCATACACTTCTAAAACTAAAAAGAAAGAAAAACATGATTTCTAAGAAATACGAAAAGATGCTTAAACAGAAAATAGAAAATAAAATCGGGGAGAACGAGGCCAACGGCCTCTTTCTCTCATTTTACCGAATAGAAAGAAGTTTTAAGAATTAAATAAGATGGATGAATGAAAAATATGAGAACATGGGGGATTTACCGTATATCACGGAAAAAGAGTGAAATTTCAAGCATTTTTGAAGCTTTTTTCTCAAATACGGCGCGTCCCCAGAAGGCCTTCTGTGCAGTCTTTGAGTCCTCGGAGTTGTTCTAAAGTAAAGAATTCTAAATTAGTTAGTCTTAGTTTCCAATTCAGTAGAAGTTTCAAGAATTGCTTAGCTTAGGTTTATAAATTCTGAAGAGGTTTGGGTTGTATGGAGTTATGATCCAATTCTTCAGAGGTTTGGTGCTCCTAGAAATTACTGTCTAATTATGCAGAGGTTTTGTACTATTCAGAATTGGTGTCCGAAATAAGGTGAGAGGTCTCCTATTTATAGATTTTGGGCAAGGAGCTGCAAAAAGCGCAAAAGTTTCCTCTCAAAATGGCGCGCGCTAGGTGAAGGTGGTGTGGCACCAGGTTGCATGTGGCGTGCCAGGGTTAAATGTGGGTTGAGGTTTGAAGTGGCGTGGAGTTCTTGGAGGGAAGTGGCATGCGTCACTTGGAGGTGGCTCGAGGGGTGAAGTGGCGTAGGGTTTTTGGAGGGAAGTGGCGTTCATCACTTGGAGGTGGCTCGAGGGGTGAAGTGGCGTAGGATTCTCGGAGGGAAGTGGTGTACGCCACTTAGAGATGGTGCGCGCCTGGTAGAGGTGGCATCAAGGGGTATTTTTGATATTTTAGGTGTTTTGGGGTATTTTGGGGTATTTCGGGGTGTTCGTTGGATTCTCAGACCTGCACAGAGTCTCCTGCAACACGGCTTATGTATGCATTCATCATCAGAAGCTTACGAAACCATCCTATGATCGGTGTAGTTAAAATTGGAGTGTCTACAGTTGTCCCTCTTTGACAGAACCCTCACCGCAACGCGTGGGTGAGTGAATGTCAAAGTACCATAGACAGTTCCTTTTGATTAAACCATTCTTAGGCTAAGAAAAATAAGAAAACAAAAAACATTGAAAGCGAAAATGGTCGTGCTTGAGTTCTTATCAAACTGCCTACGTACCCTCTTTGAAAGGATCAAACCAACGTTGTTCATGGAGACAAAACAGACAATGCAGAGATAACAAAGGTTAAAGACCCAGTGATTACCCCACAAAGCTACGTAAGATAAAACATGTTTAAGGTCGCGGGGGACCGAAAAGAAACCAATAAATCTGTTTATTGTCATGAAGGACTGCTTATTCACTTTAAGGTCACGTAGGACCGAGCGCAGTTTAAGGTTATGTAGGATCGAGTTAGACAAACATTTTCACATTTTCGTAGGGATTTTGAATTAATTCGGACTTGTATTATGTATCAATGTTTTTTGAGTTGGGTAGGGTTTCCTTCGTTTCGACCAACTTGGGTTATGTTATACGCTTTTTAAGAGGGAATTAATGATCTTTATCCCTAGAAAAATGTTTTTATGCTTTTCTATAGGAGTTTTTTATTTGGTTTTGATTAATTCAAATTTAGGTTGCGTATCAACGTTTTTCGGGTTGGGTAGGCTTTCCTTCGTCCCGATCAACTTAGGTTGTATTGCATGTTTTCCGAGAGGAAATTAATGCTCTTTATCCCTAAATTAATGTTTTCACATTTTTTTAAGAAATTTATTTTTATTTTGTTTTGATTAATTCAAACTTGGGTTGCGTATCAACGTTTCCCAAGTTGTGGTTGGCTTTCTTTCATCCCGACCAACTTAGATTGTATTGCACGCTTCCCGAGAGAGAATTAATGTTCTTTGTCCATAGATTAACGTTTTCATATTTTTCTAGAGGAATTTTTTTATTTTGTTTTTACTAATTCAAACTTGGGTTGCGTATCAACGCTTCTCGAGTTGTGGTAGGGTTTCCTTCGTCCCGGCCAACTTGGGTTGTATTGCACGCTTCCCGAGAGAGAATTAATGCTATTTGTCCATAGATTAATATTTTCACATTTTTTTAGGGGAGTTTTTTTTATTTTATTTTGATTAATTCAAACTTGGGTTGCGTATCAACGCTTCCCGATTTGGGTAACTTTTATTTGTCCCAGCCAACTTAGGTTGTATTGCACGCTTCTCGAGAGAGATTTAATACCTTTTGTCCCTAGATTAACGTTTTTATATTTTTCTAGGAGAATTTTTTATTTTGTTTTGATTAATTTAAATTTGGGTTGTTTATCAATGTTTCTCAAATTGGGTAGGAGTTTTTTTTGTCCCGACCAACTTAGGTTGTATTGCACGCTTTTCGAGAGAAAATTAATGCTATTTGTCCCTAGATTAACGTTTTCACATTTTTCTATAGAAATCTTTTTTATTTGGTTTTGATTAATTCAAATTTGGGTTGCGTATCAACGCTTCCCGAGTTGGATAGATTTTTCTTCGTTCCGACCAACTTAGGTTGTATTGCACGCCTCTCGAGAGAAAATTAATACTCTTTGTCCCTAGATTAACGTTTTCACATTTTTTAGGAGAATTTTTTATTTTATTTTGATTAATTCAAACTTGGGTTTCGTATCAATGCTTTCCGAGTTGGGTAGGCTTTTGTTTATCCCGACCAACTTAGATTGTATTGCACGCTTCCCGAGATAAAATTAATGCTCTTTGTCTCTAGATTAACATTTTTACGTTTTCCTAGAAGAATTCTTTATTTTTTTTGATTAATTCAAACTTGGGTTGCGTATTAACGCATCCCTAGTTGGGTAGGCTTTTCTTCGTCGTGGCCAATTTTGGTTGTATTGCACGCTTTTTGAGAGGAAATTAATGCTCTTGTCTCTAGATTAACGTTTTCACATTTTTTAGGAGAATTTTTGTATTTTGTTTTGATTAATTCAAACTTGGGTTGTGTATCAACGCTTCCCGAGTTAGGTAGGCTTTCCTTCATTCCGACCAACTTAGGTTGTATTACACATTTTTCGAGAGAGAATTAATACTCTTTTTTCCTAGATTAACGTTTTTCACGTTTTTCTAACAAAAATGTTTTTTTTTTGGTTTAACTTAGGTTGCGTATCAACGCTTCCTAAGAGAGAATTTTTTATTTATTTTTTAGATCACTAGAGAAAAAATTTCATGCTTTTCTAGATTTATTGAACTTTCTATTTTTTGTCTAACTTAGGTTGTGTATCAACGTTTCCTAAGAGGTAATTTTTTAAGTTTCTTGGTCACTAAGTAAATATTTGCACGCTTTCTTACGTTTATTTTATTTTTGTTATTTTTTATCCAACTTAGGTTGCATCTCAACGCTTCCTAAGAGGAAAATTTTTCAATTTTCCCGGCCACTAAGTAAATGTTTGCACGCTTTCTTAGGTTTATTACATTTTTGTTCTTTTTTATCCAACTTAGGTTGCGTCTCAATGCTTCGTAAAAGGAAATGTTTTTAATTTTTTTGGTCACTAAGTAAACGTTTGCACGTTTTCCTAAGTTTATTATATTTTATTTATTTCTTTTTTTCAATGATATCTGCAGGGTTGCTTATTTTTAGGGATACTGTATGCATGGTGCTATTTACAAGGCGCTATTTACAATGTGTTTGCGCTCTTTTTCGGGATTGCATTGCATTTTTTTATATATCTGTACGAATATGTATTTACGGATGTTAGGAGATAGTAAAGCATAGATCCAACACAGATACAAAGCAGGGGGAAAGAACAAAAACTACTTTTTAAAACAGAGGTGGCGCGCGCCATAAGGGGATGACATGACGCTATGTTAAGATGACGTGCAGATTTAAGTCAAGTTGAAGGCCAGGTTCTAGTCCACTAGATTTTCTATAAAAGGGATGCCCATCCTTCTTTTAACAACCATCTCTGATTCTGTAACATATCTTCTTCCACCCAAAACTCTCTCTCTTGCTGTACCAATGACTTTACTAAGATCGAGCAAACTAATTTTGTGAATTTTAGTTTAAACACTCTTTTCAATTTGAGGTCCGTGAGGATGGATTGGAATTTTCAGAAGGCATCCACTTAGTTGTGGGATTCGGTGACTCATACTTTTAGACTCAGAGACGAAGAGCTCTGTCCGACCATTTAAGAGTTTAAAGCTATTCTGCACTTTTTTTCTCAAGAGGAGGTTTTGATTCCCACATCTCTTGTGAGCCCAAAGAAACTCCTGAGGAATTTATGCGATTTGAGCGATAGTGAGGCTTTTCTTGTTCTTCATGGTGGGGTTCTCGACGTATCCTGCCCGGTGAGCCGCTTTCGTCCAGTCGGCTCTCTTTCTGATTCTTCTTTGCAGTCTTGTCGGCGCTATGCCCTGTGCATTTGTCTTCTGGCCCATTTCCTTCTTTTCTCGAGAGATGACGATGTCAGTACTACCTTAGTACAGGTAGCCTCCCAAATAAATGAGGGGAATAATTTTGTACCACTTATGCTGGTAGAGGCATTGATTAGTTTGGACGTTGTGCAGTCCGGTGTCTCTTTTGCTTTTGCGGGCAGTTCCCTACTCCTCCAGGTATCTCTCAAAGCTTTCATTTTTTACATATTTCTCTCAATTTTTTTGCTCAGGCTCTCTTTTTTCTCATTTTTCTGAATTTTTTTCCACCCAATTCTCTTTTTATATATCTCTTAATTTTTTCGCTCAACTATCATTTTTCTGTATTTTTCTTTCAAATTTGGTTGATGGAGAAGGTGAATAGTCTGAAGTATCCACTGGCGGGGGTCTATACTCCGAGAGCATTTCTACAAAGAGGGGTTTGCGGCCCTTGCATTACCATGGCTGGGTGGCAAGATTTTTTTGAGGCTCAGACGGGCAAAAATATCTGCTGGCGTTGTCCCTGGTGGACTATTGCTGTAGTGACGACTTCAACCATGGAGCATTCCGACATCTTACTTGTAGGCTTGAGGTTGACCACTTTCTATTTTTCTTCTCGCATTCTACGTCAGCTGGGTCGTGCTCAATCGGGCCCTTTGGTAGCGGCTCATATGTCCACTTCTTCTTATTATACTCTATTTTTGGAGTATTATCGGTGGTTCTGGTCATCTTGGAGGATGATTAACTCAAAAGATCCCTGAGTGATGTCTTTCTGACGTAATCTAAACAGTTAGGAGGGGATATAGAGTGGGAAGAAGACAATGATGTGAAGAAGGGAGGACTCAATCTAGTTTTTCCTGCTACACTTCCGTTATTATGTTATCTTCTTTCTCTTTTATTTTCATTTTTAGAAAAAGACTTAGGATTTGCATTTTTCTCTTTTCATGTATAAATTTTGTTTGTTTAAAGCTGAGTAATGAAAATTTCTCCATTTTCTGATCTTTGATCTTCCCATTTCGTTGGTTTGATGTTTGTTTTTTTTCATATAATGAAAATTAATCAAAGGATCTTAAAAAGATCTTTATATTGAAATCATAATCAAATAGAGGGTTTTGAAAGATGAAGTACTCAGGTAAGTGTTTCCCCTTTTTCTTTTTCTCTTTTTTCTTTTTCTTTTTTTTGAGAGAGGTTTATTTGTGTACAGGTTTGGGTCGAACTTTAGATTGAAGTTGCCTACGTATCCCTAAGAAAAGAAATTAGGCCACAACGTAGTTTCGATCTGGTTCCACTCTGGATTTTAACACTCTCCTTTTTTTGATGTCCTTATTTTGCCAAAACTGCCCTTTCGGATTTTTAACCTTGTGGGCTGCTCTTACTTTTGTCTGAATTATTTAATTTCATCAATTTTTAAACCCAACAAGTCTATCTTATTTTCATATTATTTTTTTAAGGGTAATACTAGTTGAGTTAGTCCAAATTGGTTGGGGTATTGAAAGTATTTCCGTCCAGGTCCATAATAATAATGGCTCCTCCCGTCATAATGGCTTTGATTATATATGGCCCGGCCCAATTTAGTTTAAATTTCCCTCTTGGATCAAAAATATAGGCTCATATTTCTTTGACTATGAGGTCCCCTTCCTTGAGGTCCCTGGTTTTGACCTTCTTGTTAAATGCCTGGACTACCCTTTTTTGATAGCCTTGGACGTGAAAGAGCGCCGTCAGTCTTCTTTTTTTCAAATAAAAGTAAGTTCTCGAAATGATTCCTCTTCCATTCTTCTTCTGGTATACTGCGCTCTGCGTTTGCCTAGTTCTGGAGGGGAAAGCACCGGAGGGGAAAGCACAAGAGGTTTTTGTAAGTACTCTTGGATTGGCTCGAAGGCATTCTGGGAATGCTGGTCCTATTGCAATTTGGTATTCTTTCTGAGCAAACGGAAAAGAGGTTCACATGTTGTAGTCAGCTTCGAGATGAAACGACTGATGAACTGAATTCTTTTTTTTAAGGAATCCTTTAACTTCTTTCTCCATCTTCGGGGGAGACATCTCCAGGAATTCCTTAATCTTGGAAGAATCCACCTCTATCCCTCTTTGGGTGATGATGAATCCCAACATCTTGCCTGTTATAATTTCAAAAGCACACTTTTGCGGGTTTAACCTTATTCGGTACTTCTGGATTATCTCAAAGAATTTCTCTAAGGCTGGGGTATGTCCTTCACGATCTTTAGATTTGACGATCATATCATCGACATATACTTCCACTTCCTTGTGTAACATGTCGTGGAGTAATGCCGTTGCAGCACGTTGATACGCGGCTCCTGCATTTTTCAAATCGAAATGCCTAACCCTATAACAATACATCCCCACGACGTGGTGAACATAGTCTTTTCTCTGTCTTCGGGTGCCATGAGAATCTAATTGTAACTTAAGAATGTGTCCATGAACGATAACAGGGCATGGACAATAGTATTATCCATGAGGACGTGTATGTGTGATAGAGGGAAGTTGTCTTTGGGACTTGCCTTGTTAAGATCTCAGAAGTCAACACAAACTCGCACCCAACCATCTTTCTTTGGCACATGGACAATATTAACAACCCACTAGGGGTACTCTGTCACCTGAAGAAAGCCTGTGTTCACTCATTTGGTAACTTCCCTATTGATTTTGAGGGCCTAATCAGGTCTTACACATCTCAGCTTTTTCTTTATGGGTTTGGCATTGGGGTAGAGGGGTATTTTGTACTGGACGATTTCTGGGTCTATTCCGGGTATGTCTGCGTATGACCACGCAAAGACATCCTCAAATTTCTTTAATAATTTGATTAATGACCCACGTTCTTCATTTGATAAAGCAGAACCAATTTGGACCATTTATGGATCCTTCTCAGTACCTAGATTTATTGAATTTTTTTTTCAATTAAAGGTTTAGCGCGCATCTCTTCTTCCTTTTCAATTAAAATTTTTAGTTCCTGGGAAATAGCCCTATCAAAATTATCGAAGTCAACAATCAAACATTCATAAAGAAGTACAGTAGGGTAACTAGAAGAGTTCTCCACATTATTATTATCATTAGCGAAGGTTACAGATTTTGACATGTATTTGGAAGTAATAAAAGACCGAGACACCCTAACAGGTGGATGCTCAGCAGACTCATCGCTGGACTCTAAATCTGTAGACGTTAACGAGTCTGACTCAGACTCTGACTCACTATCTACATCATTCAAAATATTATATTTGTAGGTTTAATTTTCTATTACAACGCTACCCTTGCTCGTTATTAATCTGGAATAGTTGACTGGCTCGTCGCTGCTCCATTAAAGAGCGACTCCAGCGTAAATTCCTCTAGGTCCTCGACCCAGTCTTTCTCGCACGCTTTCTCTACTATGCATTCATCTTCTGCCTCATCCTCCTTAAGCTCACTGTCTATCAGTTGATGTTCAAAGAATATCTCTAGTCTAGGTGTCTTCTACCTAGACCTCTCATCGATCCATAGTTTCAGAAATCTACAGAACGGAAAAGTATCGCCTTCTTTCATATACTGCTCGTCAAACCCAGTTTAAGTCTGGCTATTAGACTCTTTCTCGAGTTCTGACCCTGAGTCTTTCCTGGATCTCACTGCTATTATTGACTATTCTCCTGTCGGTGCTTCTGTTCCCGTTCCTACTTCTGCTTTTATTTTTTCCCTGGATTCTGATTTCGTTTCTATTTTTGCTCCTGGTTCTATTTCTGATCCTGTACTCCTTGAGTTTCCCTTCGATTCCTCTTTTGGTTCATTTGTGTCCGCTGGTTCTACACTATTGTCTGGTAGGGTGCCAAAAGTAGAAAGGTCATCATTATCGGGGTTAAAAAGGGGTGGGTTTAGGTGATTCGCCCGTAGATTGGTAGTAACGTTAGGCTTGGCCGCCATTAGGGGTGGGATTACCTTTTTATCTATCAAGTCCTGAATTGTGTGTCGAAACCTTGTGCAATAGTTGATAGTATGCCCAGGGCTCTGTTGGTACTCGTAGTACAAATCAGGGTTGTATCTGGCTGAGAGTGAATTGGGAGGAGGTATGGGATTGAGGGACTTAAGGTGCTCTTTTTCCATCAACCTTAGAAATAACACAGAGAGTGGTACATTTAGGGGAGTAAATGTCCAGAATGATCCGAAAGGAATTGATGGTCTAGCCTACCTTAGCTGAGGGTTAAGGAGGTTCACTTCTGCAACCCTCAGCATGTTATCGTTGTGTAGATTTTGGCTAGCCTGGTTGCTTGGATAGATGTTCTGACTCTGATAGTCCTGACCCTAATAAGGCCTCCGGGGTTTCTGTTGACTTGTACCTGCCTCTGTTATGACTTATGTTCTCTTAATCTCTCCCGTTTGGAGGGCATCCTCAATTTGGATTCCCACATCAAACAGTTGCTCAAAAGTCATGAGCAGCTGAGTGATAAGGTACTTTTTGGATTGGGGTTGCAAGTTCATTACCACCGTCCGGACCTGTTCTTTTTCTGTACGTCTGTTGGTATCTTTGATGCTTTACCCCTCCAGCGGGTTAAAAAGTTAACAAAACCTTCCCAGACATTCTATTTGGTGGTCTCTAACTCCCTTATGGTTACATCCAGCTGGACATTATAGTTATACTGCCTGACAAATGCAGTAGTAATGTCTTCCCAAATTCTAGTTCTGGTGGCTTCTAATGTTAAAAACCAATGTTGAGCAGCCCCTGTAAGGGACCTATGGAAGAGTTGTGCTTTTAACTGGTCGTCGATACTCATGGGAGATAGGGTACCGACATACATCCGTAGGTGAATCCGAGGATCTCTGATACCATTGAATTTTTCCATGTCAGGCATCTTAAGTTTCTCGGGCAGCTTGGCATTAAGAAACAGACAGAGTCCTTCAACATCAAACATGTATTCGTCGACTCCTCTAGCTTTCCTCAACACCTTTTCCAACCTGTCGATCTTATCAGATATCAATGCCTCTCGGGCCAAGGCCGGATCTATTACAGTAGAAGCAGCTGGCAGAACAACATTGGGAATAATAACAGTGGGTCTATTTCCTAGGGGATCTATGTCATACTGTTCATCGTTCCAGATTAGGTCGTTGGCTACTTCGTCCCATGGATTTTTCAGAACCTGATTCACCTGAAGGGCCCGGATCTCTACTTGACATTGAACATGGGTCTGAGTCTGATCTTGGAGCTTGAGGGTCATGCCCTCCAAGGTTCGTTGCATCTCCGATAGATTTCGAATCAATGCAGTATTCGTATTGCCATCTCCTGTCATTGTATTATTTTATGGATTGGAATTTGATCTCTCGAGTCATCTGCTTGGCAACCGAATCCAGATGGGCGTAAAGTCAGAGCTTGAAGAAGTAATGATAAACCCTGATAGATAGAGAAAGAGATGGGATATGAATCAGATCGTGTGTGTAAGACATTACAGCTTGTGACGACCCTATGAGAAGAGCAAAAATAGGAAAATGAAGGTACAACAAAAAAACATGGTAGGTGACCAAGACCCGACAAACGAGCGCGTAGGAAAACTCTGAAAAAGAGCAAAAAGGTTACGGGTAATAATACCCGGCTTAAATGGAAAAAGATTTGTGGAGACTTGGCTCGACGATAAAGGAACCTCAGCTCGATGATAAAGGAACTCAGGATTTCTTCAAAAAATCTCGAGCGAGAGGAACAAAGGGTGCGGGTGATAAAACCCGACTTAAAATAAAAAGGACATCGAGATGCTAGATCTCTAGGCCTAAGAGGGGGTTGCAAGAAGAACGCAGCATAGAAGAGCGATAGAACTGCCTCAATGCCTCAGGATTCGCAAAAATCCTAGATAGAGAATAGAAAAAGTGGGGTGAAGCCTGACTTATCCGATGAGAAGCTGAGCTCATACGGAAAAAAAATGAAAACCCAAGGGCGCGGGATGATACCGACTTACCCTCTCTCTCGAGACTCTGAATCTCTACGGTAGAAGAAAAACAAACTACGGGCGTGGGACGATATCTGCCTATTTGTCAAAACTTATCTCTACGGTCAAAAGAAAAAAAAACAAAAATACAGGTGTGGGACGATACTGGCCTATCCTTCGAGACTTACCTCCACGGTCAAAGAAAAAAAAAGGTTTTAGAGAGGAGCCCAGCTTGTTCAACGAGACCTTGAATATCAAATGGCAAAAAAATAAAAAACAAAGGGCACGGGACGATGCCGACTTACTCTCTCCGTTGAGACTCTGAATCTCTACGGCAAAAAAAAAAGAGTTTACAAGAGGAGGCAGACTTATCCATCGATACTTATCTCTCTACGACCAAGAAAACAAGAGAAAGGGTGCGGGAAGCCTCGGCTATTATCCATCGAGATTATGAATTTCTACGACAAAAAAAGGGAGAGGGTACGGAAGACCAAACTTAAACAAAAAAAACCTTTCACCAAATGACGAAAAGGGTGCGAAGCGTACCTCGGCTTATCCGTCGAGACTTATCTCTCTACGGTCAAGGAAACAAAAGAAATGGTGCGGGACGATACCAACTTATCCGTCAAGACTCTGAATCTCTACGACTAAAAAGAAAGGGAGGAGAAACAAAGCCCGACCCATCCAACGACATACTGAGCGCATACGGCAAGGGAGGTTATATTACGGAACGTTACTGACTTATCCGTTGAGAAGCGGAGCTTGAACGGTGAAGGATGCGGTACGATACTGACTTACACCTTCAGAAAGACCAACTAATACCATTGAGAAGCTGAGCTCAGACGGCAGCGGATGCGGGATAACTTCGACTTACACCAAGAGGAGGGTGCGCCGGCCCAAAACACCCGACTCATCCTATCAGGAAGATGTGGGAGGATACCGACTTACACCATGAAAAAGACTTAATTATACCATTGAGAAGGTGAGCTCAAATGGCAGAGGATGCGGGACTATACCGACTTACACCGTGAGAAAGATGTGGGACGATACTGACTTACACTTGTAAAAAGGATGTGAAACAAGACCGACTTACACTGTGAAAAAGATGCGGGACAATATCGACTTACACTTGTAAAGGGGATGTAAGACGATACCGACTTACAGTATGAGGACTAACATCGGGAAGTATCGAGTCGCGGCTCGATGGTGAAGAAACTCAGAATTTTTTCAGAAGATTCTGAACAAAATAACACAAGGGGCAAAGGTGCATGAGGCCTATCCAAGAATTAGGCTGTGTCCCAACCCAATGACTACGAGACTCGGGATGACAAACGGAGGGTCCCGAAAAAGGAGAGAGACACGGGTTAATGAGACCCACTTCTAACAAGAGAAAGGAGGTCAGGCTAAAAGCCCAACGACCGTAAAGGTTTGGGATAATCCTGAAGGGATCCCGAAAAAGAAAAAAAAGTACAAGTTGATGAGGCCTGGTTCTAGACACAAAAGAGGGAAGTCAGGTCCAAAACCCAATGACCAAAAGGGTTCGAGACATCCTCGGAAGGCCCTAAAAAAAGAAAAAGAGGCATGGGTTGATGAAAACTGGCTCAAAAAAATGACGAAGGGTAGGCAACGGCCTAACGACGTCAAACCATAGGACAACCATAGAGGGTCCCAGGAAAGAAAAAGAGAGACTCGGGTGATGAAACTCGACTCAAAAGAGATGATGAAGGTTAGGCAATGGCCTAACGGCATCAAACTACGGGACAACCACGGAGGGTCCTAGGAAAGAGAAAGAGACACTCAAGTAATGAAACCCCACTCAAAAAAGACGACGAAGGTTAGGCAACGGCCTAACGGCGTCAAACCACGTGATAACCACTGAGGGTCCCAAGAAAGAGAAATAGAGTCTCGAGTGATGAAATCCAGCTCAAAAGAAACGACGAAGGGTAGGCAACAGCCTAATGGCATCAAACCACAGGATAACCACGGAGGGTTCTGAGAAAGAGAAAGAGAGACTTCGGCGATGAAACCTGGCTAAAAAAATGATGAAAGGTTAGGCAATGGCCTAATGACATCCAAACTACAGGATAACCATGAAAGGTCCCGGGAAAGAGAAAGAGAGACTCGTGTGATGAAACCTAGCTCAAAAGAAATGACAAAAGGTTAGGCAACGGCCTAATGGCGTCCAAAACACGGGACAATCACGGAGGGCCCCGAGAAAGAGAAAAAAGAGACTCAGGTGATGAAACCCAGCTCAAAAGAAACAACAAAAGGTTAGGCAGTAGCCTAACGGCGTCCAAAACATGGGACAACCACGGAGGGCCCAGGGAAAGAGAAAGAAGAGACTCGGGTGATAAAACTCAGCTCAAAAGAAACGACGAAGGGTTAGACAACTGCCTAACGGCGTCCAAAACATAGGATAAACACGGAGGGTCACAGGAAAGAGAAAGAGAGACTCGGGTGATGAAACTCGACTCAAAAGAAATGACAAAAGGTTAGGCAATGGCCTAACAGTATCCAAAATATAGGATAACCACAGAGGGCCCCAGGAAAGAGAAAAGGAGACTCGGGTGATGAAAGCTCAAAAGAAACGATGAAGGGTTAGGCAACGGCCTAACGGCATCCGAAACATGGGACGACCACAGAGGGGCCTAGGAAAGAGAAAGAGAGACCCGAGTGATGGAACCCAACTCAAAAGAAATGACAAAAGTTAGGTAATGGCCTAACGGCATCAAACTACGGGATAACGACGGAGGGTCCTGCAAAAGAGAGACTCAGGTGGTAGAACCCGGCTCAAAAGAAAAAATGAAAGTTATGCAACGGCCTAACGGTGTCAAACCATGGGACAACCACAGAGGGTCCTGGGAAAGACAAATAGAGACTCGGGTGATGAAATTTGACTGAAAAAAAGAGGTACGCTAATCAATCAAAAAAATACATAAAGGAAAAACATATAACCTAAAAGAAGGTTTATCCTAAAGAAAAAGTTCTAAGCTGACTAAATGCAAATGAAAAGGCTGGGTAGTCCAGTAATAGGGTACCTTCTGAATAGAGTCAAGAATATACCTCCCCGACCAAGTAGTATTTGACCAGGTCAAATACTACGCAATAACTCTTTTTTCCATTTCGAAAGGGGCATACGGCCAGGAGGCTTGCTCACTTTCTCCCACATAGCTCCGAGACAGTAAACCGCTAAAGTGAAGGGTAGGCAAGCATTTGGTTTATTTTATTTTGTCATTTCTTCTTTTGTTTTGGAAAAGTACCAATAAAAAAGGAAAGAAATGAGATAGAAAATAATGCATGTAATGCTAATAATGATGATAAATTTAAGACAAGAACAGTTAAAACGTTTTTCAAGTTTAGGTCACTTTCTTAAAAGATTTCTAGTGGAGTCGCCATTGTGAGGAACCCCTTTTCGAAAAATTCTCTGCCCTCTACATTTTCTTTTGTTTATTCCTTTTTGAAAACTCACTCTCGGTTTTTAGGATAAAAGAAAAAGTTTTTTATTTTATTATTTTAAAAAGAGAGTCTTCCTCAAATGCATCCACGTTAAAGGTCGCATAATTGGAGTCACCACTTGGTTTTTATCAGCAAAACTAAGAAATGAAAACTTTTAAGAAACTAGTCCGTCCTTACTAGAGATAGTGGTTCAAGAGCTAGAGTACGAAAGAGGAAGGTGTTATGCACCCCTCTCGCTCGATCCGAAGACTAGCCTCTACTTAACTGTTTCTTTTTATTCTTATTTTAAATTTATCAATAACAACACATACAGAAAGGGAGTTGAAGAAAGAACATTAAAAAAGCAAATAAGGAAGTAGAACCTAAGCTAAAATTAAGGTTTTTTATGCATTCTTACACTTAAAGGCATGTCAAGAGCGAGATGGAAGCATACCAGTGCAGTTGATGCATATAAAACATACTGTTAAAATATAAAAATGCAGAAAAAGCTACTGGAACCCACTGGTTCCAAGCAAAGATGGCGCACACCACCTAATAACCTAGTGCGCGCTATCTGGAAATGGTGTGCGCCACTTTTGGGCTCTCTGAAAGTGACGTGTGTCACTATGAAAGAGTGAGCTCAACATTTAGAGGCCAAAAGGAGCTACTGTTTTAAGAAAACAGCGTGTTCTTGTGTGCAAGTGTGTTTTTATAAAAAAAAGAAAAAAAAAGAAAGATAGCATTTCAACAGAAATTCTCACACGTAGAAAATATGCAGAAAAGACTACTGGAAAAGGCTACTGAAAAGTCACTGGTTGGAAGCAGAGGTAGCGCATGCCACCTCATCACCTGACGCCCCCCCATCTCGACATGGCGTGCGCCACTTTTGGGCTCTCTAAAAGTGGCGCGCGTCACTATAGTAGAGTGAGCTCGACACTCAAAGACCCAAAATGGGCTACTGTTTTAAGAAAATAATGTGCTTTCGTGTGTAGGTATTTTTACATATGGAAGAAAGAAAAAAGATGACAATTGATGTAAGGTCTTCAACAAATAGCCTAAGCCCTACAGTTCATTCACTTCTAAAACTAAGAAGAAAGAAAAATATGATTTTTAAGAAATACGAAAAGATGCTTAAACAGAAAATGGAAAATAGAATCGGGGAGAACGAGGCCAATAGCCTCTTTCTCCCATTTTACCGAATAGAAAGAAGTTCTAAGAATTAAATAAGATGGATGAATGAAAAAGATGAGAAAATAGGGGATTTACATTAAATCCTGGAAGAAGAGTGAGATTTCAAGCAGTTCTGAAACTTTTTCCTTAAATTAAGTTCTCAGAGTTGTTCCAAAGTAAAGGATTCTAAATTAGTTAGTCTTAATTTCCAATTTAGCAGAAGTTTCAAGAATTGCTTAGCTTAGGTTTACAAATTCTGCAAATGTTTGGGTTATATGGAGTTATGATCCAATTCTATATAGGTTTGGTGCTCCCAGAAATTGTTGTCTAATTCTGCAGAGGTTTTGTAATCTTCAGAATTGGTGTCTGAAATAAGGTGGGGGGTCTCCTATTTATATATTTTGGGCGAGTAGCTGCAAAAAGCGCAGAAGTTTCCTCTAAAAGTGGTGCGCGCTAGGTGAAGGTGGCGTGGCGCCGGGTTGCTTGTGGCACGCGCCAGGGTTAAATGTGGGTTGAGGTTTGAAGTAGCGTGTGGTTCTTGGAGCGAAGTGACGTGCGTCACTTGAAGGTGGCTCGAGGGGTGAAGTGACTTGCATCACTTGGAGATGGCTCAAGTGGTGAAGTGGCATAGGGTTCTCGAAGGGAAATGGCGTGCGTCACTTTGAGGGAAGTGGCTTGCGTCATTTGGAGATGGCTCGAGGGGTGAAGTGGCGTAGGGTTCTCGAAGTGAAGTGGCGTGCGCCACTTAGAGGTGGCGTGCCTGATAAAGGTGGCACCAAGGGGTGTTTTTAGTATTTTAGGTATTTTGGGGTGTCTTGAGGTGTTTTGGGCTATTTCGAGGTGTTCCTTAGACTATTGAACCTACACAGAGTTTCCTTTGACACGGTTTATGTATGCATTCATCATCAGAAGCTTACGGAATCAGCTTATGTTCGATTTATTTAAAATTGGGGTGTCTACACTTCGCGAAACCAAACTATCCCTAAACTTGTCAAAACTTTGGTAGCTCAGAGAAAGAGAGATTTCCTGGTTTGAACAAAATGGATGAAGGTTGCAAAGAACACTAAGGAAGATTTCCTAGTTTGAAGATGACAGAGGAAGATTTTCTGGATCGATTGAGCTTGTTTTTTAGACTGAAATGAAGAACACGAAGTGTAACATCCTGTAATTTCTAAATGAAATTTTAAAAAAAGGTTAATAATTATTAAGCTTGAGATAGTAATTAATAATTTAATTTTGGCCCAACTTAATTAAATTGGGTAATAAGGAGCCTTGTTTTGTAAAATCTCCAAAATGGGTGGAATGTGGGATAGTTTCTGCTGAGTGGATGACCTTTTTGGGAAAAAATCATATCTGAATGTCAAGATTTTAGGGGCCTGCTAGCCCCTTATCCCACCTATTTTTGTCCGCCACCTGTACTTGTGCAAGAGAGATTCTCCCAAATTAGGGATTTGCTTTTCCCTCTCCCTAGAACAACAGAAATCCCCTTCTCTCTAAGAAACCTGAAACCCCTCTTTTCTCCATACAAAACATGAGTGCTCTTCACTCAGTTATGTGAGAACAGTGTGAATGAGTGAGTGGAGATGGTTCCTGGAACTTTGGGGACCTGGAGCTGGAAAGGTGAGGTGTTGTTACACCATCCATAGAGGAGCCGAGGGAAGAAGGTGGCAAGAAGAGGTAGAACTACCATTGAAGTGTTCTTGAGATTCGTTGAGATAAGAATCATGTTTTTAATCTCTCCTTCGAGTCACGTCATGAAATACAACCCCTGGACAAAGTATGGAACCTAGATTTTTGGTGCTCAGTCCTTCCCTAACTCTAGGCCATGCACTGGTAAAGGTTTACCCATGGTTGGGTACTTGAATGGAGAAAAACTGGGTTCTCTTTCAAAAATCGGGTTAGAAAGACCATTGTGAGGAGTCTTGGGGTGTTGGATGAGAGGAATATGGAGGAAAGAAGTTTGTAGGTTGTTGTC
>JAUTBS010332878.1:0-26323 GCA_032361285.1 Aequorea victoria | reverse complement strand
TCTAGGACATGCATTATTTATTGTCATTGCTTCCGCATACTCTACATTGTTGTTAACATTATGATACATGGATTATTGATGCTTTTGACATCATTATTAGATTTATGGGCTTTTGACCCAATTGCTAATAAAATAGAATATTTTATATTAAATGCATTAAATTGAATCTTAATTAAGTAAACAGATCGCTTATTATTGTTAAGGCTTACTTGGTTTGTTGGGTCACATGCCCATAAACCATGGCCGGTCACCTATTCCCAAATTGGGGCGTGACAGAGGGTTCAGAGAATTCTGTGGCCAGCTGGACATCCAAAACAGATACTCCTCCATTGCCAAATTGGATTCAACAAAAGGCTTATGGACCGATAAGCTCCTAAATATCCTGTGGGCATATCAAACCATAGTGTGAACCCCGACAAGATAAACCCCATTCATGCTCACCTCCAGAAGCGAAGCAGTCATACCAGTGGAGACTGGTCTGGCCAGTTATCGGACCATCAACTTCGACAAAGCTAAAAACGACCGAGCCCTCCAATAGAAGTTAGATTAGATAGAAGAAGTTTGAGAAGCCTCCGCACTCAGAACAACTGCTTATCAACAAAAAATGAAGAAATACTATGACAACAACGTCAGAAAAAGGAAATTCAGAAAAGGAGATTTGGTCCTCCGAAAAATCTCACTCACCACCAAAGACCCCCGAGAGAGAAAGCTAGGACCGAACTGGGAAGGACCATATGAAGTAGAAGACCGAGTGAGGACTGGAGTATACTGGTTAAAAGATGGGACGTCAAAATACTCCCACATGCATGGAACGTCGAGCATCTTAGGAAGTACTACTAGTAAGGAAACGTGTAAAACGACTGCAATAAAAGACTATCCTTTCTTCTATGAATTGCCTTTTTCATATTTTCCCAAATAAAATCCCTTAGAAGATCGAAAGGCCAGGTTGCTTGACGACCTGGTCGGCCTAGAAATCGGTTGGATCGAACTAAGGTATCCAACCGAAGGCCCGAAGCTATGAAAAGTTTGACAGGCCAAGTTTCTTAACGACCTGGTCGGGCCAGAAATCGATTGGATCGAACTAAGGTATCCAATCGAAGGCCCAAAGCTACGATAAGTTCGACAGGTCAGGTTGCTTGATGACCTTTTTGGCCCAGAAATCGATTGGATCGAACTAAGGTATCCAATCGAAGGCCCAAAGCTACGACAACTTCGACAACCTAAGTTTCTTGATGACCTGGTCAGCCCAGAAATTGGTTAGATCGAAGTAAGGTATCCAACCAAAGGCCCGAAGCTACGACAGGTTAGGTTGCTTGACGACCTGGTCGTCCCAAACAACGATTAGACCTAACTAAGGTATACAACCGAAAGGCCCAAAGCTACAACAAGTTTGACAAGATAGGTTGCTTGACGACCTAAGAAACTTGGTCATAGGGTGATTATAGGGTCTGACCGAGGCTACAAGCACTTGGTAAAAATTTTATCATCCCAAGTTCTGGTCAGTCAGAATGGAAAGAAGGTCTATTAGAAGGCTTGACCGAGGCATCCAACACTTAGCGAAATAAACAATACAAAAGTTAAGAGACAAAACATCTAATCAAAGTAAGCCAAAAATATCCAAAGCATTTTCATTGTATTAAAAGTGAATAAATTGTTTCTACAAAAAATGAAAGTTACATAGGAAATAAAAGAGATGGGCAATCAGGCTGAGGGTGGAAGAGCATCTTTTGCCTCGATTGAGGGACCTTCGGTCTCCTCGTTATCCCAGAGGAAAGACAAAAAGTCCAGGTCTTTGAAGGCGACCGCTGCTTGGACCTTCATCGCGTTAAAATCGCTGACATAGTATTCAGCGGTCTCTACCTCGAATTCTTCTGAGACCTTGTAAGCCTCCACAACTCCTTCTTTGGCTTTGGTTTCGGCGGCAAGCAGCGCCTCCAGCTCTTGGACCCTCACCTCAACCTGGGCCTTTGTCTTCTCAAGAGCCTCCTTCTCGGCCAAGAGGCGGGCATTATCCTTCATGGCCTCAGCAGTGAGCCTCTGGGCTTCGTCCCTCTGCTTCTTGAAATGCTCAACCTGAACAGAGAGTCAGGCCAACTTCGAGGCAACCTTCTTTCCTTCAGAAGCATGAAGGACTTCCCATTGATAGCAGCGGCTGAAAATATGGACCGCCCAAGCGCAAGCCTGTGAAACAAATAATAATAAGGATAAAAGCATAAAAAATCAAAATGTGGACCAAATGCTTACTTGGGTAAGATCCATGAGAAGTTCCCTAGCAAGGGGCACTGTCCCCACCTCAGAGAGAGCAAGGGTCATCTTCCCAACAAAATCAGACATCTTCCCCTTAGCTTGGGTGAAGTTGGTCAGCAGGTCCCCGATTGATGAAGGGCCAGGGGAGGCAGATCCGAGGTAGTCGGAGGAGCGACAACCTCGAGAATGTGACCATAGACAGCAATCGCTGCCAGAGGAGCCTCCACCACTGGGGTTGGCACCGTGGCCGAGGGGTCCTCAGGAGAATCTAACTCCACAAACGGGGTGGGTTGGTCCTTAGAAGACGAGGCCAGAACCTTCGGCCTATTGGTAGTTGAGGGCTCGGCGTCCTCACTTTTCCAAGCTCTAACCTTCTGCAGAGCAATCTTTCCTAGCCTCTTCAACATTCTTGCGCAGAGGGAGAAAACAAGATTAAAATTTGATAAAATATACGGAGAGCATAAAAGCAAAGAACCAAACAAAGCAGAAAGAGAATAAGAAAGGTTAGGTTTCTCACTTGGGACTTCTGGGCCGAGCAGCCATGCACTTAGCGAATGAGGCGTCACGAGCTGGCGGAACAATCTATTCGGGTAATCCCATGCAGCCTTCACCCTGGCCTTCGTCTCAGCATCGATAGCGGGCTCGGCCGAGATATCCTCCTGGTTAGGCTTTCCCCACCCCATCCAAATCCTAGGAGTATGAGGACCTACTATCTCATCCGACTGGAATTCCCAACCAGTTCCAGATATAAAAAAGAATTTCTCCTTCCAAAATTTATTAGAGGAGGGACAACTGTGGATGAGTGCTCGATCCTTTGATCGAGCTTGAAAGAAGTATCAACTGAGCTATTTCTCCTTCGGCTGGTAGTAGTAGAGGAACTCTTCCATCGTGAGATGGTGTTCACCACCCGAGACCTCCTCCCACAAAATGATAGCCCCGTATAGGATCTTTCATGCATTGGGCATAAGTTTCCCCGTGGATAGGCCCAAGAAGTCAAGGAGTTCCCTAACAATTCTCGGAAATAAGAGCCTCAGCCCTGCGGCAAAGGCATGCTCGTACATACCCAACCTACCTTCGGGTGGAGAGCATGTCCACTGATTGTGACCCGCGAGATAGAATTATATAGAAGTAGGAAGAGAAAGAAAGGAATGGAGGCGAGCAAGATCAAGGAGTCGGCTAACCGAAGAAATAAGTTCGGCAACAAACTCTTGGGTGCCCCCCCGTGGAGGGATGGGTAGCAGAGCTCGAGACTTCGCCCCCATCGGTATGAGGGGAGTCTCGAATGACGAGAGGAAGAGAGAGGGAGGTGGTCCTTCCAGAGTTTGAAAGACCAGAGTTAGAAGATCAGACTTCCTGAGGGAACTCCATAGTTCCACTCCTAAGGATGAGAATCCTAAACTGGACGATAAAACTAACTTTACGAAGAACCAAATTAAAGGGAAGGTGATTAGGCACGAATGTGTCGACCACCAGGGGGAGCTCAAATCTATGAGAATAAAACAACATCCTATCAATAAAAAAGGAGTGGGAAAGTGCAGCAAAAAGGAGAAAAGAGAGAATTTATGGTGACAAACTTGATGAAGCCAGAATGGCCCTAAGAGATAAACACCTACCGAAAGTAAATAGGAGAGATGAAGGAAGAGAACTTACTAGCAGGAAGCACCAAAGGATTTGGGAAGAAACCACAGACGTCGAAGAAACACTAAAATGGAGATATCGCTCGCAGAAGAACAGAAAAGTATATGAGGAAGTATGAGAGAGCACGAAGGGAGATATGGCCTCTCCGCGTGCAAATATAAGTAGGGGTACGAACGGTCCACATTAAAAAAAGCTTCTTAATCCAATGGTCCCAAGGCCGCGTCTTGCCGACCGTCTGATAGATTACAAATGACGGTCCAGATTGACCCACGTGGTGATCAAAAACCAAGAGACCACCATTTTTTAGAGATTCGAAAAGACTTTCATTAAATGCGATGTGACATTTTGACAACCTGATCCGTTGCCTTAGGTAGAGGGAAAGCCACCTCAGGAAGCTTGAAAGACGTCACATTAAATCATATGACCACCATTCCATACAAATCTATTCCCTTCACCGAGTAAGTTCAGCTCGGGAATGGGGAGCATTTGATAAGTATGGAACTGACCAAGAGGTTAATAACCGACCGAGAGAAGTATAATAAAGTACCCCCGATCGACCGATCACGACATAGAACAAAATAAAATAAAAGGCAAGCCATAAGAAACCACCAAACTAATAAACCAACCGAGTCCGAGCCACTAGGCCACGGAAAGCCGACCACTCAATGGGAGCACTCGGCTATCCCGACCAACGAAAATAAATGCCAGTATCACATAAAGGACGACGACATCAAGGCTAAAGGCCAAGAAGGCCAAAACCCTTATAAGTAGAAAGCTCTGACACCATCAGCTTAGCCAGCTCTCATGCTCAGTCAGCCTGACTAACCGAGCCAAAATGCCAGCAGAAACAAACCACCAAAATCGACGTCAATGATCTCTCCTGCGATCACCTTGACAGTTGTCTTAGCGATAAATCAGGGATTGGATCCCAAGATCCCCAGACATCCCAGATTTGGCTCTATCGGATCCCAAAAATCATGCCACCATACCCCTATAAATATCCAACCACTACGGACTCCAAAGGTATGCAAAATATACAGACTCCTATATTCAATTCTATGTTCCAGTGATCTACTGTCTATTGTTGACTTAAGTATCAGAGAGTCTTAGGTCGGTACCCCACCGGTGCCTAGATTCTAACATTTTGCAGGTTGCCCAACCGACCAGTAGGAGCAGTCTATCGATCCTTCCTGGAGGCTAGCTGAAGTCGACGAGCCGTTCAGATTCAGGTACGAACATTTAGTAAAACCTTGGTTCTTGATTTTTCCTTCTTTAAGTTCTTCACAGAAATTAGGGCAAATCACAGTAGAAGGATAAAACATGAACTCAGTCCTTACTTTTTATACACATGTATAACACACAGGGAAGACAATGAAAGAAGAAAACTTGAGGAGTGAACATGAGAGGGGGTCAAGAACGTTCAAAAATTAGGACAAATTAGTGGTTTACTAATTAGGGTTCAAAATATCGTTACCTGAAAGATGGGAGAAGTTGAAACCGTGGAGGTCGAAACCTAGAAGATGGAAGATGGGAGAAGTCGCTGCAGTGAAAGCGTGGTCTGTGTTGATCGCCGAAGTTTGTGTTCTCTCTCGAAGAAGCATGAATGCTATGTCAGAAAGCATGAGAAGAAAGCGTGGAAACGTGGTATATACAAATTGATCAAATGCGTGTTTACTAAACACACTTTCTTAAATAAAAATACTATTTACTAAATACGCTTTCTTAAATAAAAAGACATGTTCACTAAACACGCTTTCTTTGGCCTTTCATGTGAGATAAAGGCGTGTTTCACAAACACATTTTCTTAAATAAAAAGGCGAGTTCGCTAAACACGCTTTCTTTAACTTTCTAAAAATAGTAAATTTTTTTGAAGTGTTAAAAGCGTGTTTGCTAAACACGCTTTTAATGCCTTAAAGGCGTGTTTAACAAACACGTTTTTACGTAGGTTGGGAATAAAGTTCAAAATCTTTTATTTTATTATTAAAATTCAAAAATATTCTTATTTGAGCAAAAGAGCCAGTTTCATCTGGGGTTCATCCGACAAGGGTTGACCCAGCAATGAGAGAAATTTCAGCCTAGTTTGGATTACAGAGTTTGGGAGAAGTGGAAGAATTGAAAGGTTTCCTTTGAAATTTTCGGTGGTGCCCAAAAATGATTTATGGGCATGACACCTGAATTAATGGTAGCTATTAGATTAAAATTTGGAGAAATAATAGTCATTGATTGTAGTTGAAAAAATCATATAATTTTTTCAAAAAAGGTGGTGGTATTTAGCTATTTTTGTGCAAAAAATACATTACACTTGTCACAACTGACCAAACTTACTATTCACATCATTCTTTATCACTCACTATGGTCTTACTTACCTGTGACATTCCAATTTCTCAAAATATCTAAAGCGACAATAAATTATATTTTTATGGAAAATTTAATAAAATTACACATTCATTCCAAAATATCGTACGAGTAAGCTTAAAATATTACATCTCAAGATTTAACATTTAATATAAAAGAGACTGAAAAATTAAAGTTGTTTAATGGTGTAGGAAGTAAAATTATAATCTAAGATAAACATAGACAAGTAATTCACGGCCCTTGTTGCTCATTCTGATAATTTTTTGCATTTTCATAAATTACTTCGGGACCTGGCATGAAGCGTCATAAGCTGTGAAACCCAGATGAAACATAACTAAAAAATAACAAAATGCTAGCATAACATACATACATCTTTTTATATAAACAATATAATAAAGGTAGGAAAGTACTAAACATATGAGAATTATATTCTAATTAATTTCAATCCTAGGTTTGTTAACTAGGTGATTCTATGATCCATTTAACTAAAATGGACCATCCTATTCTAGATCACACAGATATGGACACCTCGGCTGATCAACACCTGTCTTGCAGTCTGGATGTCATCTTAGTTGAGTTTATTACTCAATGGGGCATCCCAAAGCAAAGACGTAGAAAAGTAATAGTAACAATATCCACCAAAAAACACAAATGAACCTTCTAGTTCAATCGCCAACCGATCCACAAATGCACTAAAAACTACCTCAGTGATGATTCAAAGCCGGTCTCATTCTTGGGTTTTTATAACTCATATTTTTAATCAAGCTTCCTTTTCCATCAGACCCGTCCACGATATAGGCTTGAGGGCATCCGAAAAAGTGTTACAAACTTTTCATTCTGGGAACATGCCCATACATAATAATTCAAAAACTTGTCTGTTCATAATCAACAGGGAATATCATCCGTTCATTCATTTAAATTATCTATCACCTAATAAGCTTAGTGAAACAAGACACATATCCCAACCCAACGATAAAATCTAACTAACAATTCATGAACATGATATAAGTCAACATTTATTCAAGTATGTAGACATGAAATATTTGAATAATCTTAACTAAGTATATTATCAATAATGAACATGCCACATCAATAAAATATATTCTAAAAATTAATATTATATTTGACATGATACATTTGATACGCAACAATTAAACATGTGGTAATTAATAAACA
This sequence comes from Aequorea victoria, assembly GCA_032361285.1. Taxonomy (NCBI): domain Eukaryota; kingdom Metazoa; phylum Cnidaria; class Hydrozoa; order Leptothecata; family Aequoreidae; genus Aequorea; species Aequorea victoria. The sequence continues at coordinate 18,907 of JAUTBS010332878.1, read as the reverse complement.
TAGTACTTAAATTAATAATCAAGTATCACAACACATTTTTTTTCCTAACTTAAAAGCAAAACAGAGCTTTAAGACAAATTTTCAGATCTGTGCACCTTCAAAAGAAAAAATAAAAAATCATACCTAAACTCTAAACTAAAAATTACTAAAAATCAGAGGCATATTATAACATGTTAGGGTCATCTCAAAACTGACTTTGCATGAAAATAATTTATGGTTATGGAGAATTAATTAAAATACCACAAGTATTCCAGATTTACACCTCTTTAATAAAAATAGTATATCTCGGTGCACAAAACTCTAAACGAGGGAAACCAATGAAATTAAGACCATAACTCAAATATCTAATTTTATCAAGTGGTATCACGCAAACAAAAATTTTCTACGAAAAATGGTATCAATGCATAGTGATGGTTAAAAACAGTTTTTGAACCAACAGTGAAAATAAATTTAGTTAGATAGCTAAATCAAAAATCATGGGTGCTCTAAACATCCTAATCTAACTTTAGTTTAAATAAAAATTAGAAATAAAATGTTTATATATTTTTTACTAATTTATTAAAAAATATGACAATAAGCTCTTTTTCTTTAAAACTCAAGCTTGTTCATCATATTTATTCTAAGCCTACAATGCATGCGCAAACATTTCTAAGACATAATTTTTATGAACATTATGTACATATTTTCAGATTTACTAACTTAGATAAACACGTAAAAAGATAGAAAATAAGATCTACTTACATGCATATTACTAAAAAGTGAAAACAATAGTTGAAAATACTATTCTTTGAAAAAGAAGTATGGAAGTGATATAGAAAAATGAGTTTTAGGTATGTTTCTTACCTTTAAAGAGATAAAAAAAGTGTAGGAAGAGGTGGTAGTTGTGGATTGTAAGTATTCAAAATTTTAAGATAAGTATAAAATAAAAAATTAACTTGTAAATAAGAGTCATTAAAAAGAAACACTAGAAAGTTGAAAACAATATTAGACTCAAGTACAAAACAAAACTTAAAAACATTTCCAATCTAAAAATAAGACCACAACTCTAACCCTAATCTTAATCATGTATCTTAATTCCTAAAGACTCAGAGTCCAACTCCATAGCTAAAGAATTTTTAACACGCATAAAATATGGAAATCAAGCTAAACTCAAGAAACTCAAATTAAGATCTAAAGAAATCATGAAGAACTTTTTAATAAGATTCAAACCCTAGGGTTAAGTTCTCAAAACCTAAAACCAATAGAAACAAGAAATTGCATGGATGACTTAAAAGACTTAAGTATTATGTTACAAATTTTGAGTCTAGAAATTAGAAAAACATTATGGCACAAAAATTTAAATAAAAAACTAATCAAGTAGTTAAGAACTTAATCTTTATTAAATCAACTAAAAACATAAAATATGATTTATGGGTTAAAACCCAAAATAGAAAATTAAACCCAAACATATATATAATCAATTATAAAGCCCAAAAATAAAATAAGTAGTTCAACTAATTAATTTGACCAAAATAAATAAATTAGGCACAAGAAAAATGAAGTTAGCCCAAACTAAATTAATCTAGGGCCCAAATACTATTCAAGTCCTCTAAAGTAAAATAAAAAAGAAATAAAATAAAATATAAATATATAAATATATGTAGAGACATATATATGTATATATATCTCATGAGAGAGGGGTGATGTGATATATATGAGAAAATAAAATAAATAAATAAAAAGAAAATGAGGAAAAACATGAAATTAATTGATGTGACATTAAGCTTGTCTCTTATCCATAGTTTAATTTGCCAAACATGACACTAGCGGGATCCAAGATTTAGTCACAATTTAACCAAACTAGGTTAACTAAGTCCCCAACTAGAGTTGGTTCCTAACTAATTGAGGGTAGTTTGGTGTTTTCAACTATTCCATGTGTCTACAAATAGAACCTCCCTCATTCATTTCTCTCTTGTTGAAGAACAAGCAAAACTCTCTACTCCTTCCTCTCTCCCTCACTCGGCCACTCTCTCCCTCTCTCCATCTTATTCTCCTCCACTGAAGATCTAGCCACGAAAGAAAAAGAAAAAAAGAGAAAGGAAATAAAGGAGGAAAAAGAAAATAGGAACCTAAGCATCTCTTCCACTCAAAGAACCAAGTAGGAATTCTTGAAACCTTTCTCTTCTACTTATTAAAATATTCTTCTCTCAACCCTCTCAAAGACAAAAAGTTTAATTCAAAGTATAGAAGAAAAAATGATTGGACATAGGTTAGGTATGCATGATGGGATTGTGTTGTGTTGTGTTATTGTTGTTGGATTTCATGAAATTTTGGTGATTATGTAAAACATAGAAGATAATAGGTGGATACACTCTTGGATGAATTGTGTGTGTTGCTTGTTTGCTAAATATTAGGGTTTTGTCAGTTAAATATAAATTGGATACTAAGAAGTTGGTTTGAAACATTGGTTTAATGGAAACATATCGAAGTTGTAATATTGTATAATTTTTTGTTGGATATTTAAATATGTAAAATTCTAGAATAATCCTTAGGGGACCTTAATATCAATATTCTAGACACTTAGAAATGAAAATAGGGACGTAGGAACCCAACTAGAACTCTTAAAATAAATTTAGAAACTTTAACTTTAAAGTGGGCAGAATTGAGGCCAACTTGTAAAGAACATAAGTCTTGGTACGGAGATCATTTTTAATTGATTCTTGATCCAAAAGTTAGGTATGGGAGTTTAGTTTCATTCCCCTTTGGTCTCAATCAAATTCATTGAGTAGATTAAGAGAAAATGACCATTTCCCAAATAGGAGAAAATCTAGACTTATTTTGGAACTTGAATTTTTAGGCCACCTTCTAGTCACTTTTGGATTTTGGTCTCTTCATGAAACACTTAGATAACATGTTATTATAGGCCCTTCAATAGTTCCAAGAATTTTAGAGTTTACTAAGGTAATTAAAATAAGTTTTAAAGAAAATGGCAGCAAGCAGAGAAGTTTGGCAGATACTATTTTCAATAGAACATTGAGACTTGAACAGAGAGCCCTTCTAGCCACTCTCAGGTTTCGGTCCCTTTAGAAAAAAGTTAGATAATCATGTATTCTACCTTCCCGTCCAATTTCATAATAATCGGAGTTCGGAAAATAAGGTTAAGAGTCTATACCAAAATAGGGGCTGACTTAGTAAAAAGCTAAAAGCTTGTTTGAACTCAAAAGAATGGTTTGGTCATGTGTTTCCTTGTTTATATGCCTCTTTGTTCATTAATTATGCGGGGAGATACATTAAATTGTCATGCACCAAGATGATCATTCTTTATCTATGAATTTTATCTTAGATATGATGCTAGCATTGTCATGCATGGGATGGCTAGGTGTCTTCCTCATACCTAAGTTTGTTAGGTTTATTCTTGTAGTCTTGAACACTTTTTTATGTGGATGGACATTCTCACATGAGAACTTGGGTAGGTCCCTCCTCCCGGATGTTGATGGGCATTCCTACATGCCGGGTGTGGATGGCCATTCCCACCTGCGTTGTGGACTACTCTAATGTTCTAGAACCTTTAGGGAAGGTTTGGTTTTTGTGTGTCGTGTGTATTGGACTTCACATTTGACGCTGGTGAAGGCATTAGCGCTATTAAGGTGGGTGTCCAAGGCTTTGTTCATGGATGGATAATTTTCGGAGCATACCTTGGCTGGGCCCATAACCCTTTCGATTTGTATGAACCGGTTGAGTACTTAACTCAGCTAAAAGTCATAACTTTGAAAGGAGGGACTCATTGATGGCTTTGGTATTCACTTGTTGGAAGGCCTGGGTAATGCAAATTCCTCGAATAAGAAATTATATATGTTTTATCTTGTGTCCAGTTTCACGTTCATACATCATGATTACTACATTATGCCTTTCTATGATATGATTGTTAGTACATGGTGTGTACTTATGCTATAATAGTTTTGTTTGAGATTTTTTGTTGGGCCTCGTAGCTCATGGTATTCCATGTCAGATGATGAAGAATGATTTTTGAAAGAAAACGAGGGAGAGATGTACCCCGAGCCGTGGCTGGGCTAGACTTGACGTCATGTTCAGAAGATGTACCTCATGACTTTACTCTTTTTTATTTTTGATGGGATGTAACTTTGGAGCCATGAATGAACTTTATTTTGTATAAAATTTATTCTAAAACTTTTATTTGTATGTAAAATCTTAATATATGATAGTTTGTATTAGCATAACCCTAACTATTATGTATTTATGTCTCCAAACGAACCAAGATTTTTTAGGTGTTATAACTTGATATCAGATCCTAGGTTTAGTGACCCTTAGTGTAAAATTCGGTAAAAATTTAAAAATTCATAAAATTGATTGTTAACTCAATAATTTAATTAATGGATTAACAATAAACTAAACAAAAACATAATTGAATAAATCAACAAGAAGGATCTAGAATATCTAATAATAAAATAAAAACTAATCAGATTAATAATATTATTATTAAATTGGTAAAAGAAGAATGAATAAAAAGAATAAGGAAAAGAAATTAAGAATCAACAGATAAAGGAAAAAATAGTTGTAACAGAATAATTTCAAAAGGAAAGCCTGTCGCGTATACCTTTTAGATGAGTGTTAGTTTGGAATGATAAGGATTCAATGAGGAAATTGAGAAAGTAGATCCCTGAATTCGTGGCCCTCAGTCCATGATATATGGAATTCCCCTCCCCTTAGGAAACCACACTCACTGAATTCTCTCTGCGATCTTTCCCTCTCTCTCACTAATCTCCCTCTGTTCTTCGCACACCACCATGCCACCACTACACAGCCACCAACCACCACTGGACGTTGGTGTTGATCACAGCAACCATCACTATCATCATCATCTTTGTCTTCATCATCGTTAGGTGATTTCGGATAAGAACCAGTCCCTCTATTTTAGTTTATATATACACAGTTAAAATATATATATATATATATATATATATATATCATCATATTATTATATTATAGTTTAGTTTATGATCATGCCACCAAAGCATGCAAATAAATATGATTAAACCATGTTTACATCATTGAAATCTAAAACCGAAACTTAGATAATTGAACTATATATTTATAACAGTATATACGTATATGTATATATAACAGTTATATATATATAACCAGAAAATTGTAATATAAAGATATCGTGTAATCGACCAAGAAAATATATTTAGATCATTCAAAAATATGATAAAATACCTTAGATGTTAATTAAAAAAGAAAATGAATGAAGAAACTATGAAAAACTCGAGTTATAGAAACCAGTAATGGTTGTCCCGATGTTTGGGTCGACCCACTGGATGGACGGATCAACTCATGGATACCTGGACCCCTTTGGGTCGACACAAATTCCCATTGTGTCGACCCAGGTTGCCCTTTTGCCTAAGGGGTCGACACAAATCCCCATTGTGTCGACCCAGGTTGCCATTTTGCCTTTGGGGTCGACACAAATCCCCATTGTGTCGACCCAGTTTGCCTCATTGCTTTGGTGTCGACTCAAAACCCTTTTGGGTCAACCCATTTGCCTTAGCAATGACCAGAACCCTTTGGAGGTCGACACAGCCATTCTATGTCAACCTAAAGCCCCATGTGACACCATTTGAGTCGACTCAAACCCTCTTTGGGTCGACTCACAGAACTAGAATTTTGAAAAAATAACCTAAAATGAATTCAAAACCATTAGGCCCTGTTTCGATGCTAATTAAAAATACTTTAAATCAATTAATGCACATTTTAACACTTGTAAATAAATTTTAAAATGCCTAGGCTCTGAAATGTCTAGGCTCTAAAATAATCTAAAATGCCTAGGCTCTAAAATAATCTAAAATGTCTCATCATTGAAAACTTGAAATGTGTGTAAATACAATATCAACAATACTGGTGAATGATGTACGTATAGTAAGATACAGTTTTAAAATAAGAAAATTAAATATGCTTGTAAATGGAACATAATCATGGCAGGGTAATAACAGTATAAATAAAATATGTGAATATACACCTAAACACTCTCTTCTTGTTAAAAAAATATAATCATTATAAAAATAATATTAATGTGATTAGTTTTTATTTTATTATTAGATATTCTAGATCCTTCTTGTTGATTTATTTAATTATGTTTTTGTTTAGTTTATTTATTAATCCATTAATTAAATTATTGAATTAATAATCAATTTTATGAGTTTTTTAAATTTTTACCGGGTTTTACACTTAGGCCTTGGGATATGGGAAATCTCGTGTTTCATGAGAGATTGTTGATCTTATGGTCTAAGTTACTACATATCATGATCTATGTATAAGTATGAACTTTAAAAAAAACCAAGTCTATGTATTTATATCTTATGTGAGGGTTGTCTTGCGACTCAGATGTGGAGGGGGAGTTCGGGGATGAAGAGAACATGACGTGGAAGGAAATTTGGCACACGAGCATTGTGTGGGAAGTAGGTCTTAGATTGCGTTTAGATAGACAAATACTTACAATATTAATATTATATACGTTGCTTAAACTTTAGATGCTCGGGAATAAGATCATTTGATGAAAAAGGTATTAGAACTGATCTCTTTCCATTATCATGTCATTGTAAAACCCAATTTTTTTTAAAATTTTAATTAAAATAAATCATGAGGAGTTTTTTTTTTAATTATTGTAGATTTGGAATTTCCAATACACTAACAAAATAATACAATGATATGAAATAAATTAATTGATTAAAAAACAAATATAACTAAATAAAATAAGTAATAGAAAGATCCAAAAATTAATTAATAATGGAATAAAATCTAATTAGGTCATTAATTATCTGAATAAGGAATAGCAGATAAAGCGGAATAGGAAAATTTAAAAAAGAAAATGGAAGTCTGAGGTGGCTGCTTGGCAGCTGGCGTTCTGTTGGAAGGATTGGGACGCAAGGAGGGAAATCAGGGGGTAATTCCTGATTTCGTGCCTCTATCCCAATTTATATGGAAGTGTTTCCCCAAGAGAACCCATCTCATTCATTTGCACTCTAAATTTTATCTGCGACCCTTTTCTCTATCATCCGACCTCCCTCTGGTTCTTCACACACCATCACTGCCACCGCTGATCACCACCATCACTGTCATCCCTAGCAATCACCACCAACGTTCAACGCCATCACCTTTTTCATCATTGTTCTCATCACCATCCGGTGATTACTGGTAAGATCATGATCCCCTATTTTGGTTTTATGTTTACACAGTAGGAAAAAAATATATATATATAACACATAATAGATTTTAGTTTAGTTATTGATCAGATCACAAAGCATGAAAACAAGTAGGAATAGCATGGTTATATGATTAAAACCGAGACTGAGACTTATATAATTGAACTACATATATACATACGAATAACATTATATATATAAATATACATAACAGTTGTATATATTAACCGAAAATCATTATATAAAGATATTGCGTAATCGACCACCAAAATATGTTTAGATCTTTTTAAAACATGATAAAACATCATAGATGATGATTAAAGAAGAAAATGAATGAAGAAAACCATAAAAAAATTGAGTTACAGCAGCCATTAATGACTGTCCCGACTTTTGAGTCGACCCCCATGCCTCTGGAACTCATTCTTGGCGCCTCAGGTGTTTTTCATCCGGACGGGACTCACCGGCGTCCGGACGAAAATCGGCAGAGACCTCAATGCCGAGCCTTCCTTTACTTGGATCAACTCACAACCCTAAGGGCTCGACCCATCCATGACTAGACCACATTTGGGTCAACCCTAAGCCCCTTTGGGTCCACTCAAGTGACCCCCCATTGCTTTAGGTTGACACAAGTCCCCTTTGTGTCGACCCAACTTGCCCTTTTTGCCCACGGGTCGACTCACCCATGTTTTAGGTCGACCCCTTAGTGACCAGAATCCTTTTTGAGTTGACACACAACCATTCTGTGTCGACCCAAAGCCCCCGTGACACCTTTTGAGTCGACTCAAACCCACTTTGGGTCGACTCACAAAATCTGAATTTTGAAAAATAACCTGAAATAAATTTAAATCTTTAGACTATGTTTGGTTACCTGTTTAAAACACTTTAAATCAATTAATGCTTATTTAACACATGAAGTTAATTCTAAAAATGCTCAGGCCCTGTTTGGGCAACAAACTAAATTAATTAATGATTAATTTAATTTAAGAAACAAATATGGAAAATTAATAAATGGGTTAAGGGTCCGTTGGATAACTTTAATAAGTTCTTTAAATACTTTTATTTATGTTGTTTATTGTATCATTAGGTTGACGTAGTCTACATCTTTGCTAGTCAGTGCATTTTCATTCGTTTTAGCAGATATCAGGTGAGTGATTGTATGCTATTTATCTTTCAGTAAAAATTTTCATTTTCCCCAAATATTTTAATTAAAAATTGTATGTATATTTTCAAATTCTTTTAACTGTAAAGTATTACCTGTAGTATTTTTTATTTCAAAAATTATGATAGAACTATTTAAAAATAGTAAAATACTTTTATTCATCTATTTATGGTGCGATCATGATGTATGTATTGGGACCATGAGAAAGTCTAGGGGAAAGCCCTCTACCGAGGTGACTCTGGCCAACTAGGAAAAAGACCCGGCCCGGAGACTTGGGTAACTCTAGTTGACTCAACAGTTCAAGAGAAAGTTTGGGGCTTCCGGTGACCTAAACTGGAATCGTTAGTGGAAAAAGACTCAGGCGCCATCCTGAGATGACTCCTGTTCGATGTTGGGTCCAGCGGGCCGAGGCAGTCCCGAGTCAAAGTTATTGGCATTGATTACTTATATACCTAGGATGTTGTTCCCGTGGAATGATTTTTCTCGTATTGTATGATCATATCGTTACACCCGTATTATTAGACACTGTTGGCATATATGTTATGCATGAATTTCTATGGATATATATCTGTTGTGAGGTTTTGGATGTGGATACATCTGTTGTCTAAAAGAAAAATGAAAAATATATAAGAATATATTCTTAATAAGAAGAGAGTGTTTGGGTGTGTGTTCACCCTTTTTATGTATACTGTTATTACTCCTGCCACGATTATGCTCCATTTATTAGTATATTTTATTTTCTGTTTTAGAATTGTATCTTACTATGCGTACATCATTCACCAGCATTGCTGATGTTGTACTCACACACATTTCAGGTTTTCAATGATGAGGCACATGATTAGAATCGAGCTGTACAGGGGATCCGCCACACAACCTCTATGAGCATTCATTTGCATTTATCATTTCTGCTTCCACATCTAGATAACTTAAAATATTTAATTATTTAATTATGGATTTTTTAATGACATTATTGTTAGGATGTTATGGGCTATTTTGCTCCAATTTATGGATATGATTTTTGGATGGGCGGTTTAGTCCCAAAATTTAATTTATGAACTTTAATGGTTTAAATCTTGAAAAGGAATAATAATTAGCATATAGATAGCTAATTTAGTGTTTAAGCTTTCTTGGTTCAGTAGGCTAAGGCCCATGATTCATGGGCAGTTCACAACTCCCAAGTTGTGGTGTGACAGAGTTGGTATCAGAGCATAAGTTTTAAGACATTCTAGATTTTAGATCGTATCATACCTGCATGCATCATTAGTAGAAGTCGGGATTCCCAGAGTTCTTATTTATAGTTGATCTGTTTTATCTTATATATATGTGATATTATTTCTTAGTGATATGGCGTGCCCAAGACGTAGCATGGCTTCGTGGAACGCATCTCCTCAGAATGCTCAAGAGGAGAATACCTCTGACGTTTCTCTAGTGACCCCGGTTGCTGTAGTAGCCCCTGCTACTCCTGTAGCACCGATCGCTCTGGCAGCCCCCGTTGCCCCTATTGCTCCAACTGCTGAGGGAGCTTACTAGGCTTTCCAAGCCTTGGCAAGTATGTTTGCTGGGTATCTACCTCAGCAAAGGGCAAACCGACCGATGAGCCTAGACAAGGGCTTGATGTTCGAGAAATTACTGAAGGCGAGTCCTCCGACCTTTAAGGGGTCGACCAACCCAGACGACGCAGAGACTTGAAAACTGAGAATGGAGAAGATCTTTGACAAACTGGGCTGCACCGACAAGCACAAGATTTCTTTGGCAACATATGTTTTGGAAGGGCAGGCAGAACACTGGTGGTGTATGGTGAGATGCCAGTATGAAGGCAGAGAGCAGGAGCTGACCTGGAAGAAGTTTTTGGAAGTGTTTGATGAGAAGTTCTACCCGGTAGCAATCAAGAAGCAAAAGCAGGTAGAATTCCTAACGTTAGAGCAAAAGGGCCTGACAGTGGCTGAGTATGAAGGAAAGTTCACAGAATTATCGAGACTCGCACCGCAGTATGTAGCTGTAGAGGAGGACAAGGTGGTCCTGTTTGAACGAGGACTACGCCCGGCTATCCGTAGCAGGGTTTTATTGTTCAAAGCAAAGACACTGTCCGAGGTGGTGACCAAAGCTTTGTTGGCCTAGCAGAGGCTAAACAAAGCGCAGAAGAATCGGGAACAGCAATCCAAGAGGTTTCAAGATTCGAAACTAGTAGGCAACAACTTTGGAAGTGGTAACCCAGCGAAGAAGCCCTTTACTCAGAACCAGCCCCAACCTTGGGTTGGTAATGATTCGCGATAATAAAGTCAGAGGATATGTAACCATTGTGGGCAGAAGCATTCGCGAGGAGTTTCTTGCGACGGTACGTTAAAGCAGTGTTTCACCTGTGGCAATATGAGCCATATTACTCCTGACTGCTGGCATAAGGAATTGGGAGGACTGCAAGTTCAGCAGCCTATTCAGACTCAGAAGCTGCCTGCACTTATTAGTGGACCAGTTCTAGTTCAGTAGAATCACCAAGGGAATCAGAGGCCGCCCACTTTCAACAAGGCACCTAATCAGAATACAGCTACTCAGGGTTGGGTGTATGCTCTTACATGCGAGGAGACAGAGGCTTCACCATCAGTGGTGCAAGGTATTATTGTTATATCATCTGTTCCTGCTAGAGCTCTTATAGATTCAGGCTCGACACACTCTTTTGCTACACCTAAATTCTTGCATCGCCTATCTCTCATGGTTGAACCTCTAGAGGTGTGTCTATCTATGTCCACCCCTGTTGGGGACACAGTCTTACTTCATGAGGTGTGTCCCCTTGGAGTTGTCGAGATGGAGGGTAGAAGCTTATCGGTAGAGCTTATTTCCCTTACGATCTGAGATTTCGATGTTATCTTGGGTATAGACTGGCTTTTCAAGTATCACGCGACGATTGACTGTTATTACAAGAGAGTAGTCTTCAGCATACCCGGACAACAGAAATTCTATTTTCAAAGAGATGTGGGAGTATCTGGTTCTCATGCTAATCGGATGTTGAGGAAAAGTTGTGAAGGACTTTTGGCTTGTGATGTGGCTACCAAGGCACCTGAGTTGAGATTAGAAGAGCTTTCTATAGTAAGAAAATTCCCAGACGTCTTCCTCGCGAACCTACCTAGTATTCCTCCTGATTGTGAGATCGAGTTTTTGATTAATCTTCTTCTTGGTACCATGCTTATCTCTAAGGTACCGTACATGATGACACCTTTGGAGTTAAGGGAATTACAAATTCAGTTGCAAGAATTGTTGGACAAGGGTTTCATCCTATCTAGTGTTTCACCGTGGGGTGCTCCAGTGCTGTTTGTAAAGAAGAAGGATGGTTCGATGCGGCTGTGTATTGACTACAGGGAGTTAAATAAAGTTACCATCAAGAATAGGTACCCTCTGCCGCGAATTAACGATTTGTTCGATCAGTTGCAAGGAGTAAAGGTGTTTTCCAAGATTGACTTACGGTCTGGTTATCACCAACTGAAGGTTAAGGAGGCGGATATCCCAAAGATAGCTTTCAGAACTCGTTACGGTCACTATGAGTTCTTGGTCATGTCTTTTGGTCTGACTAATGCTCCAACGACTTTCATGGATTTGATGAATAGGGTTTTCAAGCCTCAGCTAGATCACTTTGTTGTGGTTTTTATCGATGACATTCTGATTTATTCTAAGAGCGAAGAGGAATACAAAGAGCATATAAGGGAGGTCTTTTAGACTCTACGGGAGAAGAAGTTGTACGCCAAGTTCAGCAAGTGTGAGTTCTGGATGGACAGTGTATCATTTTTGGGGCATGTTATCGGCAATGATGGAGTTTCTATGAATAGCAGCAAGATCGAGGCGATTGTTGATTGGTCGTAACCGACGTCAGTGACTGAGATACGCAGTTTTTAGGTCTGGAGGGCTATTTTCGATGCTTTGTGGAAGGGTTCTCTTGCATTGCCCTGCCGCTTACCAGCCTTACTAGGAAGGGGTAAAGTACGAATGGACAGACAAATGTGAGCACAGTTTTCAAGAGCTCAAACAGAGGTTGACATCGGCACCGATTCTTTCTCTGCCAACGAAAGGAGGAAACTTTGTGATATTTAGTGATGCGTCTCGCCAAGGGTTAGGGTGTATTCTGATGCAGCATAGAAAGGTGATAGCTTATGCTTCTCGATAGCTGAAGGTTTATGAGAAGAACTATCCCACGCATGACTTGGAGTTGACAACCATTATTTTTGCATTGAAGATATGGCGGCATTATTTATATGGGGAGTCATGTGAGATCTACACTGATCACAAGAGTTTGAAGTATATCTTCACGCAGAAGGAGCTTAATCTGAGGCAGAGACGTTGGCTCGAGTTGCTGAAGGACTACAATGTAAAGATTCATTATCATGAGGGAAAAGCTAATATGGTGGCAGATGCTTTGAGTAGGAAGTCCTCGGGAGGCAGCTTAGTGTTATTGATAGTCTAACCCGAGTTGTTAGAAGAATTGAGAAGGATAGGTGTAGAATTGCTGTAGTATAGAGGGACTGCTTTATGTAGTCAGTTGACAGTAAAGCCGACCTTGTTGGAGAGAATCTATATGGCTCAACAGGATGATCTCCAATGCAAGAGGAGTATGAGAGATTTTCTTAAGGGTGACAGTAAGAATTTCAGCATCAGTGAAGTTGGAGTTCTCAAGTTCAGGGATCGGGTGTGCGTGCCTGCCAACAAAGAGCTAAGAAAAGAGGTTCTGATCGAAATTCATAGTTCTGGGTACAACATCCATCCGGGAGGAACAAAGATGTACAGGGATCTTTGAGAGCACTTCTGGTGAAATGGCATAAAGAGGGACATAGCGAAGTTTGTGGCGCAGTGTCTCACGTGTCAGCAGGTGAAGATTGAGCATCAAAGACTAATGGAAAAGCTTCAACCATTGCCACTACCCGAGTGGAAATGGGAGAACATCACGATGGACTTTGTGTCGGGATTGCCTTTTACTCGTGGTGGACATAACGCAGTTTGGGTAGTAGTGAACCGTCTTACGAAGTTAGCACACTTCATCGCCATTAAGATGACGTACTCCTTGGATCGCCTGGCACAGTTGTATGTTAGAGAGATAGTCCAATTCCATGATTTGCCTATTTCTATAGTCTCAGATTGTGACCCACGGTTCGTTTCTAAGTTTTGTGGTGCATTGTAGTTAGCTATGGGTACTCGGTTAGACTTTAGTTCGGCCTATCACCCGCAAACTAATGGGCAGTCGGAGAGGACCATTCAGACCCTCGAGAACATGTTCAGAGCGTGTGCTTTGGAATGAAAGGGTAATTGAGACAATCAGTTGTCATTGATGGAGTTCTCATATAACAACAGTTTTTACTCGAGTTTGGGGTTAGACTATATGAAGCCCTGTATGGGAAAAAGTGTAGATCCTTCCTGTGTTGGTATGAAGTCGGTGAGAGACAGCTCCTTGGACCGAATTTGGTGGAGGATGCCACACATAAGATTACAGTTATTCGGAACAAGCTTCTAGCAGCTCAAAGTCGATAAAAGAGTTATGCTGATTCGCGTAGGCGAGATTTAGAGTTTGCGGTTGACAATATGGTATTTCTGAAAGTGTCCCATTGAAAGGGTGTTATCTGTTTTGGCAAGAAGGGAAAGTTGAGTCCTCGATATATTGGGCCTTTTGAGATCTTAGATCGTGTTAGAGAAATGGCTTACCGTGTGGCCTTGCCGCCTAACCTCGTGGGAGTGCACAACGTGTTTCATATTTATATGCTGAGAAAGTACATCCATAACCCAATACATGTGATCGATTATGAGCCGCTTCATGTTCGTGAGGATTTGTCATATGAGGAGCAACCTGTACAGATTTTGGATACGAAAGAGAAGGTTTTACGGAACAAGCACATTTGTCTTGTCAAACTCCTTTGGCGCAATCACAAAGTGAAAGAAGCCACGTGGAAGCGGGAGGATGAGATTCGTGAACGATATCCGTTCCTGTTCGCGTGAGGTTAGTTTCTAATTTTGAGTACGGAATTCTTTTAAGGGGGAGAATGTAAGACCCGAAAAATTTTAAAATTTTAATTAAAATAAATCATGAGAAAAATTTATTTAATTATTATAGGTTTGGAATTTCCAATACACTAACAAAATAATACAATGATATGAAATTAATTAATTGATTAAAAAACAAATATAACTAAATAAAATAAGTAATAAAAAGATCCAAAATTAATTAATAATGGAATAAAATCTAATTAGGTCATTAATTATCTGAATAAGGAATAGTAGATAAAGCGAAATAAAAATTTTTTAAAAAGAAAATGAAAGTCTGAGGTGGCTGCTTGGCAGCTGGCATTCTGTTGGAAGGATTGGGACGCGAGGAGGGAAATCAGGGGGTAATTCCTGATTTCGTGCCTCTATCCCAATTTATATGGGAGTGTTTCTCCAAGAGAACCCATCTCTTTCCTCTGCTCTCTGAGTTTTCTCTGCGAGCCTTTCCTCTATCATCCGACCTCCCTCTGGTTCTTCACACACCATCACTACCACCGCCGATCACCACCATCATTGTCGAGCACCATCACTGCTATCCCTAGCAATCACCACCAGCGTTCAACACCATCACTTTCTTCATCATCGTTCTCATCACCATTCAGTGATTACTGGTAAGATCATGATCCCCTGTTTTGGTTTTATGTTTACACAGTAGAAAAAAAAAAATATATATAACATATAATAGATTTTGGTTTAGTTACTGATCAGATCACAAAGCATGACAACAAGTAGGAATAGCATGGTTATATGATTAAAATCGAGACTGAGACTTATATAATTGAACTACATATACACATACGAATAACAGTATATATATAAATTTACAAAACAGTTGTATATATTAACCAAAAATCATTATATAAAAATATTGTGTAACTGACCACCAAAATATGTTTAGATCTTTCTAAAACATGATAAAACATTATAAATGATGATTAAAGAAGAAAAAGAATGAAGAAAATTATGAAAAACCCTAGTTACAGCAGCCATTAATGGCTGTCCCGACCTTTGGGTCGACCCCCATGCCTCTGGAACTCATTCTTGGCGCCTCAGGTATTTTTCGTCCGGACGGGACTCACCGGCGTTCGGACGAAAATCAACAGAGACCTCAATGCCGAGCTTTCCTTTGCTTGGATCGACTCACAACCCTAAAGGGTCGACCCATCCATGACTAGACCACATTTGGGTCGACCCTAAGCCCATTTGGGTCGACTCAAGTGACCCCCATTGCTTTGGGTCGACACAAGTCCCTTTTGTGTCGACCCAACTTGCCCCTTTTGCCCACGGGTCGATTCACCCATGTTTTGGGTTGACCCCTTAGTGACCAGAACCCTTTTTGGGTCGATACACAACCATTCTGTGTCGACTCAAAGTCCCTGTGACACCTTTTGAGTAGACTCAAACCCACTTTGGGTCGATTCACATAACCTGAATTTTGAAAAATAACCTGAAATAAATTTAAATCTTTAGGCTCTGTTTGGTTACCTGTTTAAAACACTTTAAAACAATTAATGCTTATTTAACACATGAAATTAATTCTAAAAACGCCCAGACCCTGTTTGGGCAACAAACTAAATTAATTAATGATTAATTTAATTTAAGAAACAAATATAAAAAATTAATAAATGGGTTAAGGGTCCGTTGGGTAACTTTAATAAGTTCTTTAAATTCTTTTATTTATTTTATTTATTGCATCATCTGGTTGACGTAGTCTACATCTTTGCTAGTCAGTGCATTCTCATTCATTTCAACAGATATCGGGTGAGTGATTGCATGCTATTTACCTTTCAGTAAAAATTCTCGTTTCTCTTAAATGTTTTAATTAAAAATTGTATGTATGCTTTCAAATTCTTTTGACTGCAAAGTATTACCTGTAGTATTTTTTATTTCAAAAATCATGGTAGAACTATTTAAAAATAGCAAAATACTTTTATTCATCTATTTATGGTGCGATCATGATGTATACTCAGGATGTTGTTCCTGTGGGATGGTTTCCCACGTATTGTATGATCATATCGTTACATCTGTATTATTAGACACTGTTGGCATATATGTTATGTATGGATTTCTATGGATATATCTCTATTATGAGGTTTTGGATGTGGAAACCTCTGTTGTCCAAAAAAAATAAAAAATGTATAAGAATATATTTTTAACAAGAAGAGAGTGTTTGGGTGTGTGTTCACCCATTTTATGTATACTGTTATTACCACTGCCATGATTATGTTCCATTTATCAGCATATTTTATTTCTTGTTTTAGAATTGTATCTTACTATGGGTACATCATTCACTAGTATTGCTGATGTTGTATTCACACACATTTTAGGTTTTCAGTGATGAGGCACGGGATTGGAATCGAGCTCTGTAGGAGATCCGTCACATGACCTCTAGGAGCATTCATTTGCATTTATCATTTCAACTTTCGCATCTAGATAGCTTAAAATATTTAATTATTTAATTATGATTTTTTATGACATTATTGTTAGGATATTATGGGCTATTTTCCTCCAGTTTATGGATATAATTTTTAGATGGGCAATTTTGTCCTAAAATTTAATTTATGAACTTTAATGGTTTAAATCTTGAAAAGGAATGATAATCAACATATAAATAGCTAATTTAATGTTTAGGCTTTCTTGATTCAGTGGGCTAAAGCTCATGATCCACGGCCGGTCACAGCTCCCAAGTTGCGGTGTGACAGTCATACTAGTGACTCTCAACTCATAACATACTAAGATTAGCTTACTTCATGTTCCCAAGTCAAAGTTGCCGACATCTTAGATCAATCGTACACGTATTCGTCGTGAGAGAGATGTTCCTATTTAAAGCGAAATAATTGAGATTGCGCATAAAGGAAACAATTTACTAAAAGCATTAGAATTATTAACAATGAATTAAAGAATTCATCCATAAAATACTACCATTAATCCTAACAAGGTGTTTCGTATTTACACAATTGGTATTCCATATGACTAAACTTCTTCAAAAAATCCTTTTTTAGGGTAGTGATTGTGGGGAAATGACTATCAATTTATATTCAACTTCGATCCTTTTGATGAGGTTTAATATTACATTTGAATAACTAAAATCACTCAAAGTCTTAGGTCACGAACTTGTAATCAATAATTAAATCCTTGAGACCTTTTTTCCTTCTTAAGATAAAAACACTTGCTATAATCATTGTTTTTTTCGTCAAACTTGGTGGTTAACTCTTTTATGAGTTCAACTTTGTGAATCATTCGTATACTCTTGAGATTATTACTGGGATACTAGACTTGGATGTTTGAATTGAAGCACGTTTAGCCGACGTAACTTCAAAGCAAATATCTAGTTTGGCTTTTCATTATTTGGCCTCATTCTTCTTGGTACTTATTTTCAATAAATTGATCTAATCTCAAACTTGAGGATAATCTTATAGACTCAAAATAATTCTCTGCAAACTGAGCCCTTTCTTTGAGCCACTTTATCTTGAACCTCGAATAAACAATGTGATTGTGATTTTCACATCATAGAATTAATAAATCTATTCTTTGATTGAGCTTGTGTTATACAATACAAGTTCTTTATTGTTAAATTCCATTATTTTCTCATAATTAGGAGAAATGTTAATCCCAACTCATCGAAATCGAGTGGACCAAATAATAACCTACAGGGTTTTGCTCAAATCCTACGATACCTAGCGACTACCTTGGACATGGCACCTGTTCCAACTCAACGTAGTAGGATATGGTTGTTATAAAAGTGTAGGAAATCAAGAGCCCCAGTCTTTAAAAAAAACACAGTTAGTGGTAACAAGAACTCAAGAAGGAGTTGGTAATTGAGCTCAACAGCATCCAAGGACGACTAACTTCTAGAAGTATAGGCAGACGAACCAACAATAAGCTATGAGTTAGATTTTTGCCTAACCAGGGGATGAGAAGGAAATACCCTTCTAAAATTGAAGACACGTTGATCTCCTACCATTCTTGGAGTACAAGTTTTGTTAACTTCAGAGTTTCGTGTTCTTTCATTACGAATGTCTGTGCGAGATCTGTAGAATTTCCTCTTGAACCTCAAAAAGAAGAATATAATGGTAGCAACACCTTTAGAAAATCATGTAACTGTAAAATTATTAAACCAAACCTGCAAGATAGGGTAATTAGATCCACGTATATCTTGCGATCCATGGAACATTAAGATGTTTGACTATGACATCATCCTATGAAAAATTAGTTATCAAACACTGAACTACGATTGATGGATTACCAGAAGAAGATCATGGGGGGGTAGACACAATCCTCTACCTAGAGTAGGCTGAAGGATTCAACAGGACGGTGGCCTAGCTGAAGGACTGGCAAGTCTAACACTCAAGGAAGAGAACCAATCAAGTTTGGGACTTTCGCAGGATTTGTACGACTATGCAGATGTTGGTTGTAAAATTCGTAAAAATTTGAATTTCTTTTTTATATTTAATTGATTAGTAATTCAATTTGTCAAGTAATACATAAATTGGTTAAATAAAATTTAATCTAATTAATAACATAAGTTTATAAAATG
>JAUTBS010332877.1:0-40682 GCA_032361285.1 Aequorea victoria | reverse complement strand
GTGGCGTTCATTGGCCGTTCTTATCTGCTTACTTTTAATCAGAGGGTCCCGGGTTCGAGCCCCGGCGCGCTCACCACTTAAAAGTACTGCTTAGCCGGGGCGCCGCGTGCGAGGTGTGGCGATAGCCCGAGCGAGCCGCTCGCGCGATCTTACTACAGGTCGAGCCTGTCGCGAGGGTCGATGTCCTGCTGTGAGGCTGCGATCGCCGGCGGGGAGGTGCACTCGACGGCCGAGAACGTCTCGATGATCCGGTAGGCGTGGCTCGCTTGTGCGGGAACGAGATAGGAATCGCCTGGAGCGAGATCCGTCGTTTCGCCGTCGACGGTCAGTTCGGCCCGGCCTTTCAGCACATAGCCGATGGTCTCGTAGGGGCTCGAGTGAGGCGGCTTGGTTTGCGGCTCTTCGTCCTGCCACAGACGCATCGCCATTGTTGCACCGGTGGCGAGCAGAACTTCGCCGGTGGGGCAGGCTTCGGTGCCCCTGCTGCTGACCTTCTTGATTGCCATGATCGCCTCTGTTTTCGGGGTGGAAGCAGCGCGAGCATCCTTGGTTCCTGGCTCGTCGATTAAAGTCTGATCGGCGCCATGGGCATTATCGAGTTTCTCGCGGCCGGCACGCTCATCGCCGCGCCGACCGGCGAACGCCGCGTTGGGGAGCTGGCGATCGGACCTCGTGACGACCCTCGCCAGCCCCCTCTGGAGACCGGCCTCTAAAGATGGTCGCCATCCTGCTCGCGCGCGATGTCCGCCTCGGCCTGCAGCCAGAAATCGGTCGGCCGATCCGCGGGCCGTCCTTCCCGCTCCCACAGCTCGTAGGCGCGCGTCCGGATGCGATGCTCGCGCTCCTCCGCCGTCGTTCGCCCTTTCTCCGCCGCGTCGGCGGCAGCCGTCACCGTCTCGAGCCCCTTCGGCGGAGACCTCTCCGCCAGATCCCGCACGAGGCGCCCGGAGCGATCCTCGCCGCCTTGCCCTTTATCGCGGGACCCTTGGTCGCCGGGCGCATCCTTGTTGTCGTCAATCATGAACGATCCTGGCTTTCCCGGTCTGGCACGAAGCTTGAGTCGGCAATGTCGCGCGCGGTGCGCCCGTTTACATAGGCTGCCATTGCAAGATCGGCAGCGCCATGGCCCTGGAGGTCGCTTGCGCGCAAGGACTTCCCTCGATTGGCTGAACTTCGTCCTGGCCGGCGCGCGGGAAGGGTTCGGCCCGTTTATCGCCGTCTATCTCCAGGCGCAGGGTTTCGATCCCGGCGCCACGGGGATCGTGATGGCGCTCGCCGGCGTCGGCGGCCTCACCTGCACGACGCCGATCGGCGCCTGGGTCGACCATTCCCAGCGCAAGCGCGAGCTCCTGATGCTCGCCGTCGCCATCATCGCGGTCGGCGCGGTCGCCATCGTCTCTTTCAAGAGCATCTACCTGATCGGCGCCGCGCAGCTCCTGATCGGCATCGGCGACACCGCGCTGGCGCCGCTGCTGGCGGCGATCACGCTCGGCATCGTCGCCCATGCCGTCTTCGCGGAGCGGATGTCGCGCAACGAGGCGTTCAACAACGCCGGCAACGCGACGCGTTCGGCGCTGGCTGCGGCGCTCGGCTATGCCTTCGGGCTGCAGTACGTTGCCATCACCGTCGTCCTCTCGGCGGTCGCCACGGTGCTGGTCGTGCGCGGCATCCGGCCGGAGGCGATCGACGACGTCGTCGCGCGGGCCGGCGAGAAGGACGATCAACCGGCGTGGCGCGTGCTGTTGCGGCTGCGGGGCCTCATGCTGCTCGCGATCGTGGTTTTGATCTACCAGGCCGCGAGCAGCGCCATGCTGCCGTTCCTCGCCGAGGCGCGCACCGCGGCGGGCAGCGATCCCAGCCTGACGACGGGCGCGATGTGCGTCATCTCGCGCGGCTTCATGGTTCCGGCGGCGCTCCTGGCGCCCCATGTCGCGCGCCGGCGCGGCTACGCCGGCGTGATGACGATCGTCCTCGGCATGGTCGTGGTTCGCGCCGTGCTTGCCTGTTTTGCGCACTCCTGGGCCGTCGTCGTTCTCGTCGAGATGATCGAGGGCCTGTCGGTCGGCATGGCGCTGGTCGCGATCCCGGTGCTCAACGCCGCGGTGATGGCCGGCACGGGCCGCACCAGCGCCGGGCTCGGGCTCGTGCTCACGACGTTCGGCGCCGGCGCGACCTTGGCGCCGCTGATCGGCGGCTTCGTTGCCGATCACTACGGCTTCGGAGGCTCGTTCGTCGCCTACGCGATCATCGCCTCGCTCGGTCTTGCCGTCTGGATCGGCGGCCGACAGCTGTTGCGCGCCGAAAGCGGCCTCGAGCCGGCGCGCGACGACAGCGCGGTGCCGCAAATGCAGGGCTCCTCAGCCTGACTCACGAGGAGGACTGCATAGCGGTCGATCAGCCTCGGTGAGGGGCGTATCTCGCGCAGACCTTTTGAGACTCAGTCCAAACGATCTCAGGCCATGAACGAGCGAGGGCGTTACGTCAGCGCGTTTCCAATGGTGCGGAACTTGGAGTTCAGGCGGGTCCCGACAGTGGTCAGCGCGGCGATGATGACCACGGAGATGAGCCCAGCGATCAAGCCGTACTCGATCGCGGTGGCACCGCTCTCGTTGCTCCAGAAGCGGACGAAGGTGGACATAGGCAGGCTCCTTAAGGGCAGCTTGCCGGATCATTGTTGACGTTGCGTTAAGCGGGCAGGTTTCTGTCGGACGGCCCTCGGGCTCAGGGTCCGAAGGCCGCACGCTCACCGCAGGGCCGAGCACGTTCGATCGCCACGGCCGCTCGCCGATCAGGCGGAGCGTCGATGCCCTGCCGGCCAAGCCGATGCCTGGGGCCAAGACGATGCCTGGGGCCAAGCCGATGCCTGGGGCCAAGCCGGTGCATGGGGCAAGACGATGCCGACCACGCCGGCGGGCTCCCAACCGGCGGGCTTGGCGCGACGCGGTGTTTCGACAGTACGGGTTGGAGGGAAGATTGATGTAGGGGCTGGTAAAGCGGTCGCTCTGAAAAGTTGACGGGCGCTTCCTGGCTTCGCCCCCTCGCCTTCGCATCTGGTGCGAAGGGGATCGTCCCTCCAACTAAGGGACCCAAAAGGCGCGCCGGTGGTTCGCGGCACTAGGAGGCACGCCTGATCAAGGCAGTCATCTTCGATGTCGACGGGACGCTCGTCGACAGCATCGCAATCCATGCCCGCGCGTGGCAGGAGGCGTTCGGCGCTTTCGCTCCGATCTTCTCTGACGCGGCACCCAGCACCGCCGCTATCGGATTGCAATCCTCGATCGCGTTACAGCCATGATAGGCGCACCGAGGCGAGCGCTCATTAGATCAAGCCTCCGAAACTAGGAGTTTCGAACGGCAAGCGCCCATGCGCCCACCAAGATCGTAGCGACGACGAGTAAGATCACCGCCAGCGCCAGGCCAATTCGAAACCTCCGCGGCCGCGGGCCCGGCGGGGGCGGCGTGATCTCGGGCGCCGTCGTGGGAAAGGGCGGATCGACGGGATCGAGCTGGTCCAGCCGGATGACCTCGATCACGTCGTTCGTCATCGAGAAGCGCTCGGGCTGGTGGTCGAGATCGAAGCGTGCATGGTCCACGTCGTTCTTGTCCACGTCGTCTGTCCGGTCGAACAGGCGACGCGCGATGCGGATCGACTGCGGGCGCTCGCTCGCCGTGCCTCGCCGCTGGCGTCGACGATTTCGGGGGCATCGCCGTCGAGGGAAATCGACGGCGCATTGATGGGCGTGTTTTTCAGAGCGGGGTGGGCGCTGGAAAACGAGAAGCCGACGATGTACCGGTGGACCGAAGACGCGCCGTCTCTAGAGGCCATGTAGACGGGTCGCACGCCGCGGGCTTTGCGGCTTGGCTGGCGCCGGGCCACCGAAGCGCGAACGTCGACGCGCGGGCGGCTGCTAGGGCGAGACGATCGCGCTTGCCTCGACGCTCATCGGCGCGGGATCGAGCACTTCGATCACGAAGAACGACAATCCGATCAGAACGGCGAACAGCGCGAAGACATTGCGGCCTCTCCGGGCCCTTCTCGGCAGGGTCGTTGGCATCGGCGGGTCCTCGTTGGCGCGAGGTAGACTTGCACCGAGAGACCGCCAGTGCATCCCCAGAACGGGGGTGCCGGTGGGCCAAGGGCGGCCCGATCCAAGCACGGCGCTCAGACCGGCTCGCTGCCGTCCGCCTCGCAGGCCTTGACCACGGTCCGGATCGCCAGGCCGGCGTGCCCGGGCACGGCGGACGCGGCATCGAGACATTTCACCACCCGCGGCGCGGCAGCTTCGCGCCCATCGCGCTTGAGCAGGTCCGTGACGAGCTTCGTCTTCTCGTCGGCCGAGGCGCTCCCCCACGCGGCGATCGTGTCGCTTGCCTGCAGCGCGACGGCGCTGCCGACGCCGAACGTCCAAACGCAGACAACGAGGGGGAGGGGGGCAATGCGCATATCACCGCAGATCGGCTTTCCTCTGCGAAAGGAAAGGCCCGCGGCTGCAAGCCGCAGCCAAGCTTGCGCCGGTCGATCGGCGTCCGCCGCCGTGTCGGCCGGCGCCCTCTCGAGCGGACGCGTTCCGCGCGCGATGGACCATCCGCGTGCGTATAGGCTAGGTCTGCCGCCTCCTCCTCGCGACCGTGAAGGCTTGCGTGACCCAATCATCGCCCACGTCGCCTTGGCCGATCCTCCGGCAGCCCTCGATCGAGAGGCACCCGACGGACCGCACGATCCACGGCGTCACGATCAACGACGACTATGCCTGGCTGCGCGCCGACAATTGGCGCGACGTCCTGCGCGACCCCGATGCCTTGCCGGCGCCGATCAGGGCCGTGCTCGCGGCGGAGAATGCGTATGCGGCGGCGCACCTGGACCCGTCCGCGGACCTGGTCGACGCGCTCGTCGCGGAGATGCGCGGCCGCATGAAGGAGGACGACGCCTCGGTGCCCGTCGCCGACGGGCCCTGGCTCTACTACACGCGTCATCGCGAGGGCGGCCAGCAACCTTTGTTCTGCCGCAAGGCGGGCGAGCACGGCGTCGAGGAGATCATGCTCGACGGCGATGCCGAGCGGGGCGACCGCGCCTTCTTCAGCATCGACGAAGCCAGGGCCTCGCCCGACCACAATAAGCTCGCCTGGAGCTCCGACGCGGCAGGCTCCGAGCTGCATGTCATCCGCGTCCGCGATCTCGCGACCGGCCTCGACGCCGACGACGTCGTCGTCGAGACCGACGGCACGATCGTCTGGATGAACGACGGCGCCGGCTTCTACTACGTCCGTGTCGATGCAAACCATCGCACCTGCCAGGTCTACCGCCATCGGCTCGGCCGCGTCGACGACGAGCTGGTGTTCGCCGAGGACGATCCCGGCTGGTTCGTCGGGCTGGAGCGGACCGTCTCCGGCGCCTTCGCGGTGATCAGGGTCAGCGACCACGCCGCGACCGAGTGCCATCTCCTCGACCTCGGCGATGCGGCCGCCGCCCCCCTATGCGTGCAGCCCCGCGGCAAGGATCTGCGCTATTCGCTCGCGCATCGCGGCGACGAGCTCTTCATTCGCACCGATGCCGACGGTGCCGAGGACTACAAGATCGTGCGCGCGCCTCTGTCGTCGCCCGGCATGGCGAACTGGGTCGACGTCGTGCCGCACGAGCAGGGCCGCATGATCACCGGCATGACGATCTATCCCGATCACCTCGTTCGCCAGGAGCGGCACGAGGGCCTGCCGCGGATCGTCGTGCGCGCGCTCGATGGCGGCGAGGAATACGCGATCGCCTTCCCGGAGGAGGCCTACAGCCTGTCGTTGGAAGGCCGCCGCACCTTCGCGACGACCATCCTGCGTTTCACCTACGCCTCGATGACCACGCCGCGCGAGACGTTCGACTTCGATCTTTCCACGCGCGAGAGAACTTTAAGAAAGCGGCAGACGATTCCGAGCGGTCACGATCCGTCGCACTACGTCACGCGGCGCCTGTTCGCGTCGGGGTGCGACGGCGAGCGCGTCCCGGTCACGGTGCTGCATCGCGCCGGCCTGACCCTCGACGGCTCGGCACCGCTGCTGCTCTACGGCTACGGCGCCTACGGCCATGCGCTGCCCGCGAGCTTCAGCGCCAACGCGCTGTCGCTCGTCGACCGCGGTTTCGTCTACGCCATGGCGCACGTGAGGGGCGGCACGGACAAGGGATGGCGTTGGTACC
Source organism: Aequorea victoria (assembly GCA_032361285.1). NCBI lineage: Eukaryota > Metazoa > Cnidaria > Hydrozoa > Leptothecata > Aequoreidae > Aequorea > Aequorea victoria. The sequence goes on along the minus strand of JAUTBS010332877.1, from coordinate 34,501 downwards.
TCGACGGCAAGCTCGCCCGGAAGACCAACACGTTTTCCGACTTCATCGCCGCGGCGCGCATGCTGGCCGCGGAGGGCTACACGTCGCCGGGCCGCATCGTCGCGCAGGGCGGCAGCGCCGGCGGCATGCTGATGGGCGCGGTCGCCAACATGGCGCCGGACCTCTTCGCCGGCATCATCGCCGCCGTGCCCTTCGTCGACGTGCTCGCCACCATGCTCGACGCGGATCTGCCGTTGACCCCGCCGGAATGGCTCGAGTGGGGCAATCCGATCGAGGACGCGGCAGCCTTCGAGACCATCCGCGGCTACTCGCCCTACGACAACGTCGCCGCGCAAGCCTATCCGCCGATCCTCGCGCTCGCCGGGCTCACCGATCCGCGCGTGACGTATTGGGAGCCGGCGAAATGGGTGGCGCGGCTGAGGGCGACGATGACCTCGGGTGGCCCGATCCTGCTGAAGACCCAGATGGGGGCAGGGCACGGCGGCGCATCAGGCCGCTTCGACCGCCTGCGCGAGATCGCCGAACAATACGCCTTTGCGCTCGCCTGCTGCGGACGAACCTAGAAGTCCGCATCCAAAGCTCGGTGCGGCAAGCCGACGGTCTTCTCTGAGGTCGAGTAGAGATCCGGTCGCCCGGACCTTTGTCGTCAAACGAACCGGCTTAGGCAAAAGATCGCCGGTCGCCTTCAGGGCACCGGCGCGCGTCGCGGATCGCGGGACCACCCTCGAAACAGGCCCCGGTTGGACAGGGTCTCGAACATCTCGTCCGGGCCCTCCGGATCGAGGATCTGGTTCTCCGCGAGGAAGGTTTCGACGGCCGACAGGTCGTCCTGGACGTAGGGTACGAGGGTTCGTCCCGTCGGCCGCCGAAGTCGCTCGATGGCACCGATGAGCGACCCGCACGCGGCCACCGCGTCGTCGACCTCCGAAGGTTCGACTCCGAGGTGCTCGGCAACGAGCGAGTGACGCAAGGCGGCCGGCAGGGTCGTCAGGTCGCGCGACGGGCTCAACGCGGCGTCGAACGTCACGTCGCATTCCGTATCGAGCCCCAGCGACCGATTGTTGAGGTTCGACGATCCGATGTGCACGAGGCGGTCGTCGACGATCATGATCTTGGCGTGGACGTAGATCGGGGTCCCGGCCTCGTTGACCGGATGATAGAGTCGGAAGCGGCCGCGCGCATCGCGTCGCCGCAGGGCTTCGTGCAGGCGAGCCCGCGCCGTATCCATGGCGAGGGGCTCGATCCAGCCCTCGGCCCGCTTCGGATTGACGATGACGATCTCCGGGCCGTCGGCTGCCTCGAGCGACGAGGCGAGGGCGATGGCGATCTTCCGCGACGCCAGGTACTGGTTCTCGATGTAGATCGATCGCCGCGCGGCTCCGATGAGATCCACGTAGAGACGCTCGATCTCGATGATCTCGTCGGTATCGGGCATTGCCGGCACCGTGCGCGAGATCGCGACCTGGATGTCGCGCGCCACAGGCTGCAGATCGTCCGGCCAGCACTCGGCGCCATCCTCGACTGGAGCGAGCGGCTTCCGCCCGGACGCCTTCCACCGCTCGCGACACAGATCGCCGAGCGCCGCGGCGACGGGGCCTTCCAGCGCGGTGGTCGCGTCGTGCCATGGCTTGTACGGCGTGCCGTCCGGTTTTCTGCGAAGCGGATCGCCTTCGAGATGCGCGCGGGTGTCCCATCGGTCGCCCGTCATGTCGATCCCGCCGCAGAAGGCGAGTTTGTCGTCGATGACGACGATCTTCTGGTGGTGCGACGCCGCGACGGGATGATGGCCGTCGAGCTGGACGGAGATCCGCGGGTGCCAGATCCAGCGCGCCAGGGCCAGGAGCGTGCGACCGTTCAGAAGGGTCTTCAGCGCCCCGACGTCCCACCGAAGGATGTAGATCTCGAGCTCCTTGTTGCGGCCGACGAGCCATTGCAGGAGCGGTGCGATCTCGCGCGGTCCCTCGATCTCGCGTCCCGAGCGGTCGAGCGAAATACGCGCGTCGAAGTCCCAGCCGACCAGCATGATGCGGCGCCGCGCCTTGCACATCGCGGCGCGCGCGGCGCGGAAGTACTCGTCGGCGTCGACGATCAGGGCGGCGCGCGTTGCCCTCTCGATGCGCCAGCAATTCCGCCCCGGTTCGAGCAGCCGTTCTTGCGACAAGGGGTCGGCGGATGTCATTCGCTCTTTTCCGGCGGAGGGCGGTTGCGTCTATCGTACGTTGCGGCTCCGCGTCTTGAAAAAAGTCGGTCTGTTTCCGCCATCGTCGGCAGGTGAGTTCGTTCAGGCGGCTGATGTCGGGCCGCCGTCGACGGGCCGGTCGAGGACGCCGCGTTGGACGAGCCGATCTCGGCGCGGGGCTGGGCGGGGGGTGCCGATCTCTGCCGGAAGTATGCGATGTCGGACGCGACACGCGACAACTCGCAAGCCACGTATGACATCTTCAAAGTCTGCTTCCTTAACGTCATCGCATCTTTGCTTCGATTGCAAAGTAACATTCCGTTAACCAAATCACCCTATTTTCATACGAAAGCGGAGAGACAAATGCTTGCCCTACAGGAATGTCGCCCGATGCTGCCCGCGATAAATCTGGCAAGAAGCTTGAGATTCTATAGTGAGCTCGGCTTTCGAGTTAGGATGTTGGACGCCTCCGTCGCGGAGGTGGCGCAAGACGCGGTGAGATTCCTGATCAAGGAAACGACGTCGTCGGATGCGTCGCGACCTCTGATGGTCGTCACGGTACGATCGCTGACGGAATGGTGGATCAAGATCAGTCTTCTCAATCTCCCTGCTCGCTACGAGGTCAGAGCGCCGCGCGAACCCGTCTACGAGACCTGGGGCGAGAAAGTCGGCTACCTTCACGACCCGAGCGACGTCACCTGGCACTTCGTCGAGGACAAGGCGAGGAGCGCGTTCCGCGGTGAGAGCGCGACCAGGGGAGGCGATTTCTTGTTCGAGCGCCAGGGTCGTCACTCTCCTGCGTCGATGGTCGGATCGGCTTTGAGCGCCTGACGGGTGTCGCATGGCGTGAGGGATAGCGCCATTGAGAGCGCACCTCGCACGAACATGATGATCTCGGCGCCGCCCGCGTGGGCGGCGTGAACATCGAGCATTCTCAGAGCGAGTCGATCGCCGAAGCGTACAAGGCCTCGTAGCGGTCGAGCATCCTGTCGGCACCGAAGAGCGAGGCCGCTCTCCGTCGCGGAAGATGGCGGTCGATCGACCATGCCGCCCGGATCGCGTGAGCCAGGGCGCCGACGTCCTCGGCAGGCGCGAAGAACCCGACGTCCTCGCCGATCACCTCGCGCGCCGCGCCGCTGTCGAAGGCGGCGACCGGCAAGCCGCTCGCCATCGCCTCGATGGCGACGAGGCCGAAGGGCTCGTCCCAGCACGGCGTGAACACCAGGATGGCGGCACGCCGCATCGCGTCGCCGAGCTCTTCGCCGCGGACGTGACCGTGGTAGCGGATCGAACGATCGAGCAGCGGCACCAGCTTCTGCTCGAAATAGTCCCGCTCTTCCTCGACGCCGTAAAGATCGAGGGGGACGCCGGCGAGCCGCGCCGCCTCGGCTGCGAAATGCGGGCCCTTGTTGGCGGCGATACGGCCGCACCAGATCGCGGCGGTCCCCTGCGCAGCCGAGAAGCGCCAACGCTCGAGGTCGATGCCGTTGTGGACGACCGAGACGTCGGGGTTCGGCTCGCCCTTGAACCATACCAGGAGCTGCCGCTCCGAGGTGACCGTGATCTTGTGCCAGGGCGCCGGCGATTTGGCGACGAACCATTCGATCCCCGGAAAGGGCGGCACGTGCAGCGACGTCACGGTCGGCATGCGCCCCTCCTTCGCGTGCGCGAGAGGAAAGCGATGCAGGGAATTGTTGTGCACCACGTCGAAGCGGTCGCGCGTCAGCCGCTTGCACGCCGCGGCATAGCCGCGATCGACATGCTCGATCAGCGCCGGCAGGCCTTTGTGTTCCGCCCAGGGGAAGGTGCGTTCGTAGTGCTCGGATAGCACCGGATCGATGTCGAAGCGCGGATCGCTGTCGCCGGAGGCAAACAGGGTCACCTCGTGGCCGCGCGCCTCGAGGCCGGCGGCCAGATGCCAGCTGTGCGCCTCCATGCCGCCGGCGAACGGCTCCGCGATCGGCTGGCGCACGTGGCTCAGAATGGCGATCCTCATGTCGCCAGCATCTGCCGCGCCATCAGCTGGCGAACGACCTCGGCGGTGTTGGCGTAAGGCTGGTGGCTCTGCTGGAACGTCAGCGCGAGGTCGGCCTCGTCGGGCTCGCGAAGGATGCGGATCTTCGGACCCCTGTCGTCGATGAGCCCCATGAGGCGAAAGGCGTGCAGCCAATGCCCCATCGTGCGATAGCCCCACTTGCGCTCGAACAGCTCGGCATTGCGCACGACGCTCGCGAGGTGATGCAGCGGCGGCATGTGGTGCGGGTGATATTGGTGGTAGGCCAAACCACCCTTCAGCCAGGCGAGCGGCGTCCCGTCGACGCTTGCCGCCTTGGCGAAATCGGTGTCCTCGCCGCCGTAGCCGACATACTTTTCGTCGAAACCGCCCAGTCGCTCGAAACAGAGCCGCGACACGGCGAAGTTGAGCGACCAGAAGCAGCGGTAATCCTCGCAGAGCTCGAGACCCGACGCCGGTGGCCCGCGACGATCCGAATGCTTGACCGCGACCGCGTCGAACGCGGCGAACGACCAGCCCGGCGCACTGGCATGCTGCGGCAGATACATGACCTCGCCCATCATGAGGCCGTCGAAACCGTCGGCCGCGGCCGCATAGTCGGCGCAGAACGACGGGCTCGGGATGCAGTCGATGTCCAGGAAGGCCAGGACGTCGCCGCGTGCCGTCGCGACGGCGGCATTGCGCGCCGCGGACAGACGCAGGCCCGTCTCGCGGACCTCGATCATCTGGACCGGAAACGGGACGTCGGGCAGGTCGTCGTAGCGCGTCCCGCCCATCAATGCGACGACCAGCTCGCACGGCGGCTGCGTCTGCTGAGCGAGACCCCGCATCATGTTGGCGAGATGCGCCGGCCGCCCGAGCCCGAGCGTCGCGACGGTGACGTGGTTCATGACGCGACGGCTCCGAGGGACACGACGTTTCCCGATGGCTTCTCCCACGCCCGCTCGATCAGATTTTCGAGCCACGCGGCGGTGGTTTCGGCGGGGTTGGGTTCGATCATCGCGAGCTGGCGGGCAGGGCAATGGTCGGCCAGCGTCTCGTCGATCGCCTCGCGCCATCGCCGCGGCGACGAGGGCAGATGCGGGCGCACGGTGGCGACGCCCGCGGCGCGCAGCGCCTCGGCCTTGCGATGCTGCTCGTCGAAATAGCGCCACTCCGGCACGGCGAGCCACGGCTTGCCGGACGCGAGGATCTGCTGGCACGTCGTGTTGCCGGTGGAGGCGATCACAACATCGGCGCCGGCGATGTGATCGTCCGCCGTCTCCACCCAGCCGCGGTGCTCGAGATTGCCGGGCTCGGTCGCATGCCAGTCGCGCGCGATCTTGCCGATGGTGATCCAACGTTCCTCGGGAAAACTGCGTGCGCCGACGCCGATCGGCGCCTGGGAGAAACCGACGCCGCCATCGCCCGACACGACCAGCACCATTCGCTCTTCGAGACCGACGCCGATGCGACGTCGCGCCTCGTCGCGCGAGATGGATCGCGCCGGGACGCCGAGACCGGGCGCGAAATGCGTCTTGGCCAGCATCGCCGCGTCCCAATCGGGCTGGGTCAACGCCGCATGGAACGGCGCGAGAATGCCGATGGCGCCGTCATAGGCGGCACGATGGCCGGCGTCGTCGCGATCGCCGTGCTGCAGCACCTTGACGTGCGGCACGCTGCAGATGCGCGAGAGCTGCGCGATCTCCGCCGAGACGTCGCAAATGAGCAGCGCGGGATCGGCCCGGCCGAACCATTCGGCGATCGCCGCGGTGGCCGCCCGGATCCCCGGCCAGCCCAGCGGCGCGCAATGCAGCGTCTCGGGCGTCGACAGATGCTGGAGCCCGGGCGCCTCGAACCCGCTCGCCTCGAACAGCGAGGGGATGCGCTCGACGGTCGCGTTGCGCGGCAGGGGACCGAAGATGTCGTCGCGGGCGCAGAAGATGCGGAGCTGCCGCTCGGGCGGGAGCGCGGCGGCGATCGCGGCGCAACGCGCGGCGTGGCCGCGCCCCTGGTGGTGCACGAAATAGCCGATGGGCCGCATCAGGCAGCCACCGCGTCGCGGCGGGCCGCCGATCGGATCGCGTCCGCGTAGATGGCGGTCGAGCGCCGCGCGAAGCGTTCCCAGGAGAAGACGTCGCCGTGACCGGCGCAGGCCGCGACGAGCCTGCGTCGAAGCTCGCCGTCCTCGACGACGCGCAGGCAGGCCGTCGCGACGGCCCGATGATCGCGAGGTTCGACGGTGAGGCCGTGGCCGACGGCGCGGACGATGTCGGCGGCGCCGCCGTGCCTCGTCGCGACGACCGGCAGGTTGGCCGCCGCGGCTTCGAGCAGGGTGAGGCCGAAGGGTTCGTGCAATGCCGGACTGACGAACACGCCGCCGGACGCCGCGGCATGACGGAGAAGCGCCCCGACGTCGGCGGTCGTATGGCGGGCGGGCAACGCCGCGCGGCGCGTCGCCAGCGGCTTTTTCAGAAGCTTGCGAAGCTGCATCAGCACGACGCGTTGCTCCGCGTCCTCGATGCCGACGTCGTGCTGGCCGGCGAGCACGAGCAGGTTGCAGGTGTCGCGCAGCCGACTGCGGGCGAAGGCCTGTGCGACCCCCACGAGGTTCTTCTTCACCGTCGGCCGCGCGATGGCGAGCACGAGCGGTCGATCCGGCATGGCAAACAGACGCTCGGGATCGTCGACCAGACGATCGCCGCCGCCGACGACAGGCACGCCGGGCGGAACGACATGCGTCCGCGCGCCGCTCCCGTCGATCATGTAGGCGGCGATCTGGCGCTCGGCCTCGTCGCGTGACGACACCACGATCGCATCCGCCGCACCGATCGCCAGAGTCTCGGCCGCTTCCCGCTCGCTCGGCTGGCCGCCGCAGCGCGCGATCTTATCGAGGCCGAGCGCGTGCGGCGTATAGGCGAACGGAATGCCGTATCGGTCGCGAGCGGCGAGCGCGACGGTCGCGGCATCGGCGAAATGCGCATGGATGAAGCTTGGAAGCTGAGGCTCCCGCGACAGCCATTCGAGGAAGCGCGCGGTGAACGACGGCAGCTCGGCCGCGAGCGCCTCCTTCTCCAGATAGTCCGGCCGGTTGGTCGGCAAACGAACGATCCGCACGCGCGGTGCAAGGTGTTCCCGCGGCACCGCGTAGTCGTCGCCGACACGTGAGTCCTTGAAGAGACGCGTCACGATCGTGACGTCGTCCACGTCCTCGCGCTGGCCCTGCGCTTCGGCTGCAGCGAGAACATACGCGATATGACCGCCGGTATCGGCCGTCAGACCATAGGATACTGGTGGAGCACGCAGGCATCCACCGAGCGCCAGGTGGACGACCCTCAAGATAGCCGCCGTGTCACGATATAGTCACCAAAGAAGCCCACCTCATCCACTCTGACAGAGAAACGTTTATAAAAAGAGCGGCCCGAAGCTTCGCTGTGGCGAAGAGCCGCGCGCTGCAAATGACATAGTTGCTCATCTGACGATTCTTGAAGTCGCGTGCTTGCGTCGAGCTGCGACTAGATTTGCAGAGGGCGCTGCATCTGCGCGGAGCGCCGCTCAGTAGACTGAAGCTCTTTCGCGACCGGCCTGTCGCCGACGAACGCTCGCAAATCACTTGGAAGCTACGGACTGCGTCGACGGCTGCATGAAGCGGACGTCACGTTCGCCAGGGATGTTCCGGAAGCTCCGCGACGCCGAGGACGTCGACGCCCGCCTTGGCGACCGCTTCGTCGTTCTCCACGGAGCTGCCGCTGACGCCGATCGCGCCGACGAGGACGCCGTGCTCGTCGACGATCGGCAAGCCGCCGGGAAAGGTGATCAAGCCTTCGTTCGAATGCTCGATGCCGAAAAGCGAGCAGCCCGGCTGCGACAGCTGGCCGATGGCACCCGTCGGCATGCCGAAGAAGACCGCCGTCTTCGCCTTCTTGATCGAGATGTCGATCGACCCGACCCAGGCGTCGTCCATGCGCAGGAACGCCTTCAGGTTCGCACCCGAGTCGACGATCGCGATGCACATCTGCGTCTTCAACTCGAGCGCCTTCTTGCGAGCACCCTGGATCGCGGCTTCGGCGTGTTCCATCGTGACATGCATGGTGCTGCTCCTTCTATCCGCGGCCGATAGGACGTCGGCGGCGGTGCGAGCGCAATCGGCCGTTCAGCGCGCCCGGCCGGCGAGGCGCGGCGATCAGCCCAATGGCGTCGGCGTCGGGCATGGGTGAGCCTTGGGTCGACTGGAGGTCCCCGATGCTCCCCATCCGCCTGTTTCCGCGCCCAAGCCTTCTCGCCGGCGCCGTCGTCGCCACCTCGATTGCCGGCGGGCTCGCCTTCGGCGTCGTCGCCGGAGGCGTGCTGGTCCTCGCGTCCTCGCTCGGCCGCCGCGCATGATCTTCTTCTATCTTCCGGGGCTTGGCCTCGTGCACTTCCTGTCCGCCGCGGCTCTCGGCTTCCTGTCCGTGCTGTCGGGGAAAGCGCTCGTCGACATGCGACCGCGCTCGCGCCGCGACGGCGATCTGTCGTGACGAACGACGTCTTTCGCAGGGCGCTTGTGTCGGGCTCGGTCGGCGCGCTGACATCGACGTTGGCGCTGGCCGTCGTCGCGCGCCTCGAAGGGCGCGGGGCCGCCCAGCCGTTGAATGCGACGAGCCATTGGCTCAACGGGGACCGTGCCGCGCGCCGGCGACGCGTCGATCTGCAACACACCGGCGTCGGGCTCGCCACGCACGGCGCGGCCACCGTCTTTTGGGCGGCGTTCTTCGAGGCCTGGCAGGCCAGTCGGCCGGCGCGCGGTCCCGGCGCTGCGCTCGATGTCGTCGGCCGCGCCGGCGCGGTCGCCGTTCTCGCCGCCGTCGTCGACTATACGATCACCCCGCGGCGCTTCACGCCGGGCTGGGAACTCGTGCTGTCGAAGGGCGCGATGGCCGCCGCCTACGCCGCGATGGCCTCGGGCTTCGCCGTCACGCGCATGTAGATCCCAACTCCAGCGCATGAGCCGAGGCGACGAAAGCTTGCGGCCGATGAGCGACGGCAGGGAAATGCGCTGCAACCCGTGCTGAGCGCTTCGTTCCATGCTTGATCCGACGTAACGTCACTGCTACTTCGGGGCAAGCGCCTCTTATTTGATACTTTTGTAATAAAAAGCTTTTCAAAACTGAATTGCACGCTTTCGGAACCGTTACCCGCGCCGAAAACTTCCAGGCAACGAAACGCCCTCCTGTCGTTTAGTTTGCGACAACCCGAAGGAGAGCACGATGGCTATCGACGCGTTGCGTGGAACCGAAATCCTGACCAGCGCGGACGCGCTGTTGCCGAACCTGAGCGATACGAGCACGATCCCGGCCGCCTCGAGCATCGCTTCGCTCCCGAGCGAGCTGGGGCTTTCGGGCGCGGACACCTACAGCGATCCCGTGGAGACTGTCGCCAATAACGCCGTCCTCGATCTGCACGCGCAGCTCGAAGGGCTCGCCGACAGCAACGGGTTGCTCGGCAGCGTGCACGGCCTGACCAATCTCGGCGAGACCGTCGGCCTCGGCCATCTCGGCAGCGCCAATCTTCTCACCACGGCGCTCGGCGCGCCGACGGCGCTCGCCGGCGGCAACACCGCACCGGCGGGGCAGATACTTCCCGAAGCCACCGCCATCGAGGGCGCCGCGGCCCAGCTCGTCGGCGGCACGGCGAGCGATGCCGGCATCAACCCCGGCGTGGCCGCGCCGATCACCGGTCTGACCAGCGAAGCGAGCGCGCTCAGCACCGCGCCGCTGACGAATTTCGCCAACGATACGATCGACAGCCTGCACGCGACGCTGGAGGGGGCCGCCGATCCCAATGGGCTGATCGGCTCGGTGCACGGCCTCACCAATCTCGGAGAGACCGTCGGTCTCGGCAGGATCGGCGATGCCAATCTCGTCACCGACGTCGTCGATACGCCGGCGGCGCTGCTGGCCGGCGATACGTCGACGCTGATGCATCTGCCGACCGACGTCGGCAACGTCGCCAGCGCTGCACAGGGGCTCGTCTCCGGCATCGCCAGCGATCTTGCGAGCGGCGCGTTCCTCGCCGATCCGGTTGGCAACGCGGTCGGGTTCGTGACCGACCTCGCCAGCCTGCCGGTCGCGGGCATCGCCAACGACGCGATCAACTCGCTTCACGCGACGCTGGAAGTCGGTCTCGATCCGCTGGCGCTGCACACGATCCATGGCATCACCTCGCTCGGCAATACGGTCGGCCTCGGCGAGCTCGGCGGCAGCAATCTGCTCACCGACACGCTGTCGGCGCCGGGCGCCGCTCTCTCCGGCGACACGACGCCGCTCAGCCACCTGCCGAGCGATCTCGGGTCGATCGGCAGCGCCGTCGCGGCGCTGCCCGGCGATGTCGCGGCCGACCTCGGCTCGAACGGCCTCGTCGGCACGCTCACCCATCCGACGACGGGCGGCGGCTTGCTCGCGGGCGACCTGCCGGGCAGCGGTGTCGTCGACACGGTCACCACGACGGCGACAAGCCTCGTCGACAATGCGACGAGCGCGGCTGGCCTCGGCAACGTCGGCCAGGCCGTCACCTCGACGCTCGATACGACGCAGGGCGGGCTCGTCCACGACGTGGCCCAAATCCCGGGCGACATCGTCGCCGGCGCGACGACGGGTCTGCCGCCGGTCGTCGGCGATGTCGGAGCGACGCTGGCGTCCGTCGGGTCGACGGTCGCGGCTGCGGCCACCGACGCCACGCATGCGCTGAGCGTCACCGACGTCGGCGGCGCTGTGGCGCCGCTCGTCGACACGGTCGCCGGCGTGACGTCGCCGCTGACGAGCGCTCTCGGGTCGGGCACGGCAACGAGCAGTCTCGATACCCCGACACACGCGGTCGATGGCGCGATCGGCGCGGTCACCGCGCCGCTCACGAGCGGGACCGGCGGTCTTGATACCGTCACGCACACGGTCGATGGCGCGGTCAGCACGGTCACCGCGCCGCTCACGAGCGGGACCGGCGGTCTCGATACCGTCACGCACACGGTCGATAGCGCGGTCAGCACGGTCACCGCGCCGCTCACGAGCGGAACCGGCGGTCTCGATACCGCGACACACGTGGTCGATAGCGCGGTCAGCACGGTCACCGCGCCGCTCACGAGCGGGACCGGCAGTCTCGATACCGCGACGCACGCCTTCAGCGCGGTCACTGCGCCGCTCACCAGCGGGAGCGGCGGTGTCGCCTCGACCGTCGGCGGTCTCGTCGGCGACAGCATCGTAACGAGCGGACACGACCTCGCGACCGTCTCGCTCGGCCCGCAGACGCCGACCAGCGGCGCCAACCTCGACATCCTGTCGAACCAGACCGGGACGGCGCAGCTGATCGACAGCCATGTCGGCACCGCCAACGCGCCGACGCCGATCCTGGCCAGCGTCGCGATCCTGCCGGACAGCATCCACGTGCCGACGGCGACCAGCGGCGGTCTCGACGCGCTGTCGGGCGTCGTGTCGTCGGTCGCGCCGACGGCGGCGCCTGTCACGGGTGCGGCGGCGAGCGCTGCGACCGGCCTCGATCTCGGGATCGCGCATGTCGACGTCCCGGTCGCGGCGCATGCGGAGCCGCTGCACGCTCTCGCGCACGCGGCCTGACATCAGGCGCCGCCGGCACAAGCTGGCGGCGCCTCCTTCACTCATGAATTTCATTCGCGCGAAGAGGCCTCATGACCGCGCAGACCCTCCGTGCGCCCCGGATCTGGGCCCATGCCGACTTCGGCCCGATCGTCGCCGCCATGCGGCCCACGCTCGGCATCCTCGCCGTCACCAGCTGCCTCATCAACCTGCTGCTGCTGACGAGCCCTCTGTTCATGCTGCAGGTCTACGACCGCGTGCTGCCGTCGCGCAGCCTGCCGACGCTGGTCGCGCTGTTCGCGCTGGCCGCAATGATGATCGGCTTCCTCGGCGTGCTCGAGGTGCTGCGGGCCCGCGTGCTGACGCGTCTCGGCCTGCTGGTCGACGAGGATCTGTCGCCGCGCGTCTTCGCCGTGCTGCTGCGGCGCGAGCAGCGGGCCGGCGTGCATGGCTGCTCCGACCAGTGCGTGCGCGACCTCGATATCCTGCGCAGCTTCGCCTCGGGCTCCGCCCTGCCGGCGCTGTTCGACCTGCCGTGGATGGGCATCTACGTCGTCGTCTGCTTCCTGTTTCATCCGTTGATGGGCTGGGCGGTGCTCGGCGGCGTCGCGGCGCTCTGCACGCTCGCCGTGCTGACCGAGGCGACCCTGCGCGGGCCGACCGAGCGAGCCTTCGAGGCGGCCAACGCGAGGCGCCAGTTCGCCGACACGATGCGCCACAACGCCGGCCTGCTGCGCGCGCTCGGCATGATCTCGGTGATGGGCGAGCGCTGGGAGACGGCCAACGACGTCACGCGGAGCGAGCAGGCGAGGAGCGCCGACATCGCCGCCGCCTTCGGCAGCCTGCTGCGCTCGTTCCGCATCCTCCTGCAATCGGGCCTGCTGGCGCTCGGCGCCTATCTCGTCATCAATCACGAGGCGACGGCCGGCGTCATGCTGGCGGCGACGATCCTCACCGTGCGCGCGCTGGCGCCGGTCGAGCTGCTGATCGCCAACTGGAAGAGCCTGATCGGCGCCCGCCACAGCCTGAAGCGGCTCGGCGCCGCGCTCGCCGACGAGCCCGTCGTGATGGAGCGTACGCCGCTGCCGGCGCCGATGCGCAACCTGCGCGTCACCGCGATGAGCCTGCTGGCGGCCGGCCGCGAGACGCCGGTGCTGCACGACGTCAGCTTCACGCTCGAGGCGGGCAGCGCGATCGGCGTCATCGGGCCGAGCGGTTCGGGCAAGTCCTCGCTCGCCCGCGCGCTGGTCGGGCTGTGGCCGCCGGCGCGCGGCGTCATCCGCCTCGATGGGGCCGAGCTCGACCAATGGGAGAGCGATACGCTCGGCCGCTCGATCGGCTACCTGCCGCAGGACGTCGAGCTGCTGCCCGGCACGATCGCCCAGAACATCGCGCGCTTCCGCCATGGCGACGCGCAGAAACTCCTGCAGGCGGCCGACAAGGCCGGCGTGCACGAGATGATCCTGCGCATGCCGGCGGGCTACGAGACGCAGGTCGGCCCCGGCGGCGCGCTGCTGTCGGGCGGCCAGCGCCAGCGCATCGCGCTCGCCCGCGCACTCTACGACGATCCCTTCATGCTAGTCCTCGACGAGCCGAACTCCAACCTCGATACCGAAGGCGAGGCGGCGCTCAGCAAGGCGATCGCCGGAGTCCGCGCCCGCGGCGGCATGGCCGTCGTCATCGCCCACCGCCCGAGCGCGCTCGCCGCCGTCGACAAGGTGATGATCGTCAACGAGGGGCGGGTGCAGGCGTTCGGCGCGCGCGACACCATCCTGCCGCAGCTCGCGCCGCAGCCGGCCCCGCCGGCCTCCCAGCCCATGCCACCCGCCGCCGTCGCTAAGCCGGCAGAGCGCCGCACGAACAGCAAGCAAGAGGCGCCCTATGTTGAAGCTGCCGAGTAGCGGCGTCGGCACGCGCCGATCGCGTCAGACGATCCGCACGCACTGCCTGATGATCCTGGCGACGGCCATGCTGCTGGTCTTCGGCTTCGGGACGATGGCGGCGACGATGAACCTTGCCGGCGCCGTGATGGCGTCGGGCACGATCGTCGTGCGATCGGCGGTGAAGAAGATCAGCCATCCGAACGGCGGCATCGTCGGGCGACTCCTCGTCGACGAGGGATCGCACGTGCGCCAGGGCGACGTGCTCATCCATCTCGACGAAACCGTGACGGCGGCGACGCTCGATGCCCTCACCCGCGACTTCTACGAGCTCGAGGCGCAGAGCGCGCGGCTCGAGGCGGAAGGCGCCGGGCGGCCCGAGGTCCGGTTTCCGGACGACATCAGGACGGCGGCGGCCAACCCCGCCATCGCCGAGATCATGTCGGGCGAGGCCAACCTGTTCACGCTTCGCCGCAACGCGCGCGAAGGCCAGAAGCAGCAGATGGGCGAGCGCATTTCCCAGCTCGGCAACGAGATCGACGCGCTGCGCCAGCAGGCGGGTGCCAAGGACGAGGAACTGGCGATCGTGCGCAAGGAGCTCGATGCCGTGCAGCAGCTCTACGATCGCAATCTCGTCCAGCTGCCGCGCGTCGACGGCCTCAAGCGCGACGTCGCCAGGATCTCCGGCGAGCGCGGCGCGCTGACGGCGGAGATCGCGCAGGCGCAGGGCAAGATCGCCGAGACGAAGCTGCAGATCATCCAGATCGACACCGACATGCGCAGCGACGTCGGCCGCCAGCTGGCCGAGATCCGCGGCAAGACCTCCGACGTCATCGGCCGACGCACGACCGCGCAGGACCAGATGCTGCATCTCGACATCCGGGCGCCGCAGGACGGCGTGGTGCACGAACTCGCCGTGCACGCCAGGGGCGCGGTGATCTCGCCGGGCGAGCTGGTGATGGCGATCGTGCCGGACAAGGACCGGCTCGTCGCCGAGGTGCATGTCGCGGCGCAGGACATCGACAAGGTCGCCGTCGAGCAGGCGACGGTGCTGCGGTTTCCGAATTTCAATCAGCGCACGACGCCGGAGGTCGCCGCGCGGGTGTCGCGGATCGCCGCCGACAGCGTCTCGGACGCCAGGGCAGCGCCGTACTACACCGTGCAGATCGCGTTGCCGGCGAGCCTGCAACTCGGCGGCGCGACGCTCAAGCCCGGCATGCCGGTCGATGCCTTCATCGAGACCGGCGAGCGGACGATGCTGTCCTATCTCATGAAGCCGTTGAGCGACCAGATGAGCCGCGCCTTTCGCGAGAAGTAGCGCTCTGTGCGGCGACGACGATCGCGCGACGGCGTGTGTCAAATGCCGCGTATGTTCAAGAATGTAGCGGCCCGATCGAACCGAACACGGTGAAGAGTCTTGGTACCTACACCCCGTAGGGGTACCAAGAAGGAGACATCATGTTCTATTTCGACAAGCGGCTTCAGTACCCCGTGGCGGTCACAACGCCCGACCCGATCTTCGCGCGCATGCTGCAGCAGGCGATCGGCGGCATCGAGGGCGAGATCCGCGTCTGCATGCAGTATTTCTTCCAGGCCTGGGGCTCGCGCGGCCCCACCACCAAGTACCGCGACATGCTCCTTCACACCGCGACCGAGGAGATGGGGCATGTCGAGATGCTCGCGACGGCCGTGGCGATGAACCTCGAGACGGCGCCGTCGTCGGTGCAGGAGGAGGGCGCGAAGGACAAGGTCGTCGGCGCCATGATGGGCGGCGAAAACCCCCGCCACGTGATCGAGGGCATGCTCCATCGTCACGTGCTGTCGACGGGGATGGCGGCCTATCCGGCCAATGCCGACGGCGTGCCGTTCGACATGTCGCACATCTACGCGAGCGGCAACCTCGCCGCCGACATGTACTGCAACGTCGCCGCGGAATCGACCGGGCGCGTGCTGGCGGTGCGGCTCTACAACGCCACGCAGGATGCCGGCATGAAGGACATGCTGCATTTCATGATCGCGCGCGACACGATGCACCAGCAACAATGGCTGGCCGTCCTCGAGGAGCTCGGTGGGCACGAGGGCACGCTGCCGATCCCCAACAGCTTCCCGCAGGAGATGGAAGACCAGAAGCACAACTACGACTTCTTCGCCTGCGCGCACGACGGCGAGAAGCCCGAGAAGGGACGTTGGACGAACGGCCCGTCGATCGACGGCAAGGGCAAGTTCACGGTGTTCCAGAACAAGCCGCTCGGCGAGGAGCCGGTCCTCGGCCCGGCGCGTCCCGACAGCGGTGCGGAAACGCAGCAGATCGGTTAGGGTCTCGACATGGGCGGCGAAAGCCGCCCACAGGGGGCCTTGCGCGCATGAAGACAGACCCGTTCGAGGATGGAAAACTGCGGTTGCTCCGCAGCCCGGACGCGCGCAAGCCGCTCATCGAGCGCCTCAACCGCATCGAAGGCCAGGTTCGCGGCCTCAAGGCGATGATCGAGAACGATCGCTATTGCGGCGACGAACTGCAGCAGATCAAGGCGGCCATCGCCGCCTTGCGTCGCGTGGCGATCATGATCACCGAACAGCATATCTCCGCCGCCGCGGAGCGGCTCGGCGACAGCAAGGTCCGCACGACCGCCAGCAAGGACATCATGCGCGTCCTCTCCGAGGCCCTGGAGATCTGACGCGGCCGCAGCGGTCGCCGAGTGGTGCCTGTCCTGGCCTTACGCCTGGCCGCCTGCGATCCCGAAGAAGCGCAGCATCTCCCGACTGGCGTCCGGGCCCTTGCCGGTCGTGTAGGAGCCGAGCGGGCTGCCGCCCGACCAGGCGTGGCCGGCACCCTCGACCAGCCACGTTTCGCCGATCGTCGCGCCGGCCTCGTCCCGCCGGATCGCGCATGTGTATCCGGTCCCGTCGGCGCAGCGGCCGCGCTTGGTGGCGATGTCGATGGTGCCCACTCCCGCCGCCTGGCGCGCGACGGCCTCGGCGTTCACCGGGCTCACGGTCGCGTCGTTCGTGCCGTGGAAGACGATCATCGGCACGTGGCGTTTGGCGCTGGCGACCGCGCGCGGTGCGCCGCGCATCGCCGCGAAGGCCGAGGGCATGTCGGAGGCCGCGCCGCAGGCGAGGCCGGAATGCACGCCGACGCCGGCGTAGAGATCGGGATAGAGGCAGCCGAGCACCGCAGCGGCGGCGCCCCCGGCCGACAGGCCGGCCACGAAGACGCGGCTCGGGTCGGTCCCGAACTCGGCGATGATGCTGCGCGTCGCGTCGGCGACGAGCGAGGGCTCGCCGCGGTCGCGGGCCTGCTCGGTCGCCTTGAACCAGTTCCAGCAGCGCTGCGGGTTGGCGGCGCGCTTCTGCTCCGGATAGGCGACGAGGAAGCCGTAGGTCTCGGCCAGCTCGTTCATGCGCGTGCCGGCGGCGAAATCGTCGGCGTCCTGCGTGCAGCCGTGAAGCATCACGACGAGCGGCGCCGAAGACGTCACGCCGCCCGCCGGCACGTAAAGCTTGAACGTCAGCTCTCCCGCAGCATTGCGGATCGACCTCGTTTCGAACCGCGCGCCGACGCGCCGTGGAGCGCTCGTTTCGACGTTCGGATCGACACGCGACTTCGATGCGGGCGCATCGCGCGCCGTAGCCGGGGCTGGCGGCGCCACGCGACGCGCGCCGGCACTCGGTCGCCACGCCGCCGGTCCCGGCTTCGTTTCGGCGCGAGCCGAGAGGCCGGCCTGCACGAGGGCGGTGGCGTCCTTGAGCCGGCCCATGCGGGTCAGCCGCAGGACGTTCCGCATATCGATGCTCGGGATCGCGTTCATGAGTGTCCTCTCCGGGCGTGGGAACGACGTGTCAGACGATGCGGTCCTGCAGCGCGCTTTTGACTTCGGCGCTGGCCTGCAGGGTCCCGAGGACCTGCACCGAGGCGATCGCGTCGCGGGCCAGCGCCGGCGAGACGTCCGAGGCGATGATCGCCAAGCCGAGGACTTGGATGGCGAGCGTCTGCCCGGATCGCTTGACGCTCTCGAGCTCGTCGCGCGTGATCGTGCGCAGGCCGAGATCGAGCTTGTGCCGCGCCACCGATCGCTTCACCGCGTCGTCGTGCCGAGACAGCTGATTTCGGATCGCCGTGCGGATGAAGTCCGTACGGTTGGAATAGAAACCGTCCTGCACCAGCAGATCGACCTGTCCCAGGTCGACGTGCCCGAGATTGATCGTGACCTTCTCGCTGTCCGGCACCTTGCTTTGAAGCGCTCGCAGTCTCGCCATCGTCACGTCCCATCTGCTTGGATGGTATATGGATGGTGAGATGCCTGCGCGCAAGGTCGGCTATGTCGCACGCTAAATAAATCCGCAGCTGCGCCTTGCCCCACGCGCGTGTCAGGCGCCCGTCTTCGGACGCGGGCCGTAGTCCTTGAACTTCTCGATCGTGCGGGCGATCTCGTCGTCCGGCAGCACGTGCGGCTCGCCGATCTGCAGCGCCACCGCATATTGCCGGCACAGCGTCTCAAGCTCGACGGCGAGCCACATCGCCTTGCCAAGATCGATGCCGGCGGCGATCATCCCGTGGTTGGCGAGCAGGCAGCACATGCGATTCTTCAGCGCCGCGATCGCGTGCTTCGACAGCTCCTCGGTGCCGAAGGTCGCGTAGTCGCCGCAGCGGATCGTCGGGCCGCCGGCCGCCGCGATCATGTAGTGGACGGCCGGTACTTCCTTCCGGCACATCGCGAAGGCCGTGCAATAGGTCGGATGCGCGTGGACGATCGCGTTGACGTCCTTGCGCCTCTTCATGATGTCGCGATGGAAGCGCCATTCCGACGAGGGCTTCAGCGGATGGTCGCACTCGCCGCTCATCTTGAGATGCACGATGTCGTCGCCGTTCATCTGATCGTAGGGCACGCCGGAGGGCGTCAGCAGCAGCCCGTCCTCCCAGCGCACCGAGATGTTGCCCGACGTGCCCGAGGTGAGGCCGAGCGCGTTCATCTGCCGCGCCGCCTCGACGATCGACTGGCGCACGCTGAATTCTTGGTGGCGGGACATGGTGGCTCCATTCGGTCGGCTAATCGTTTTAATGAAGGCCCGGGCGGCGATGCGGCGCGCGCACCTCTCGGTCCGGCAGGCAGGTTGATACCAAACGAAAAGAGGCGGCGCCCGGGGCACCGCCTCTCGTTCCATCGCCTCGACCGACCCGTCGTCGCTACGCCTTGTGCATCGACGCCGTGTAGATCTTGTCGATCGAATCGGCGATCTTGGCGTCGAACTCCTCGTCGCTCTGCTGCTTGCGCAGGCCTTCGAGCAGGGCCCTGGAGAAGCTCGCGATCATCCCGTGGTTGTGCGAGAGCTTCTCGCAGGCCTCGGCCTGGCTGTAGCCGCCCGACAGCGCGACCAGCCGCGCGACCTTCTCGTGCTCGGTCAGCGCCTTGTAGAGGTCGGGCTTGGTCGGGATCGTCAGCTTGAGCATCACCTTCTGTCCGGCCGGCAGACGCTCGAGGGCGGCCTCCAGCTCCTTCAGCAGGATGTCTTCCGCCTCCGCCTTTTCCGGGCTCTTGACCAGCACCTCGGGCTCGATGATCGGCATCAGGCCGTGCTTGATGATCTGCTGTCCGACCTCGAACTGCTGCGCGACGATGGCGGCGATGCCGGTCTTCGACGCCAGCCTGATGACCGAGCGCATCTTGGTGCCGTAGACGCCGAGCTTGGCGGCGCGCGCCAGCAGCTCGTCCAGCCCCGGGATGGGCTTCATCAGCTCGACGCCGTCCGCCTCGGTCTCCTTGCCCTTGTCGACCTTGAGGAAGGGGACGACCTTGCGGTCTTCCCAGAGGAAGGTCGGCACCGGCTTGCCCGCCGCCTCGCCGTCCATCGTCCGCTCGAACAGGATGGACCCGAGCACCTTGTCGCCCGTGAAGGCGGGCGCGCTCATCACGCGGACGCGCATCTCGTGCATGAGGCGGTACATCTCGGCATCGCCCGAATATTCGCTCTCCGGTATGCCGTAATCCTTGAGGGCCCCGGGGGTGGAGCCGCCGCTCTGGTCGAGCGCAGCGACGAAGCCTGCCCCCTTCGAGATCTGCTCTGCCATGGCTTCGGTTGTCATCGCGTTCTCTCCTCTCGATCCGTCTGCCGGCTTCCTTACCCATTTTCCGGGAATTGATGAAAGCAGATGTTGCTGTCGCGCGGCGCCCCGGGCCGGCCGCCCCAGGGCCAGCCAGGACAACTTACTTGGAACCTTGGGTTTTCCTCGCCGAGGTGCGCGGGTGGTTCTGCGAATGCGGTGCGCCCCCGGGGCCTGATGTGCTGGCCTGGAGCTTCGAGAACGAGCCGAGCGAGGCCCTCATCCGGGATCTCTTCGAGCTGCACTCGATTGTCGAGCCGGCCCGTGCAATCCTCGCCAGCGGCGCCGGGCGGGGGGAAGCGATTGTCTCATCGGATCGTCGGGCGCGAGGTGAGGGACGTTCTCGGCGAGGGACTGATGTGGTCGCCCGCCCGCGATGCCGTGTTCTGGGTCGACATCGTCGGGCAGGCGCTGCATCGCCTTCATCTCGCCGACGGCACGGTGACGAGCTGGCGGGTGCCCGAGCGGATCGGCTGGATCCTCGAGCGCGAGGGACGCGACGATTTCATCGTCGGGCTGAAGAGCGGTTTCGCAACGCTGACGCTCGAGCCTTTCGCCATCGCGCATCTGTGCGATCCCGAGCCCGAACGACCGCACAACAGGCTCAACGACGCCAAGGTCGATCGCTGGGGTCGCATCTGGGCCGGCACGAAGGACGATCGCGGCGAGATCGCCTCCGGCGCGCTCTATCGTTTCGACCCTGACGGCAGCTGGTCGCGACACGACGACGACCACGTCGTAACAAACGGGCCGGCCTTCAGCCCGGACGGCCGCATCCTCTATCATTCCGACAGCGGCCGGCGGACCGTGCATCGCTACGTGCTGCGCGACGACGGTTCGCTCGCCCATAGGCAGGTGTTTCTCCGCTTCGACGAGGCGTGGGGCTATCCCGACGGGATGACCACGGATCGCAAGGGCGGCCTGTGGATCGCCCATTGGGGCGGCGGTCGCGTCAGCCGTTTCCGCGCCGACGCGACGTTCGATCGTTCCATCGCGCTGCCGGTCGCCAACGTCACCAACGTGCTCTTCGCCGGTCGCGGCCTCGACCGCATGTTCGTCACGTCGGCCGCCTGCATCGACGAGCCGCAAGCCGGCGCGCTGTTCGAGGTTTTCGACCATGGCGCCGTCGGCTGCGCGCCATACAAGTTTCGCGGATAAGGCCGGCGCCCGTCTGCGGCAATTGAGGGGCGACCAACCTTCGCCCCACGCCGTCAAAAGCTTTCGGCCGCAATAGGCTGACGTCAAGGCGACGGACGATATCCGTTGCCGTCTGCTGCATCTCCTAGACGCTGCGCGCCTGGGCGGGATGCTTGCCCTCTTCGAACTCCTCGACGATCTTCGCGCAGAAGGCGGGCAGATCCTTCGGATTGCGGCTGGTGACCAGCCCCTTGTCGGTGACGACCTCCTGATCGACCCAGGTGCCGCCGGCGTTCTGGATGTCGGTGCGCAAGGTCGGGAACGAGGTGAGCGTGCGCCCCTTCACCACGTCGGCCTCGATGAGCGTCCACGGGCCGTGGCAGATGACGCCGACCGGCTTCTGCTGGACGAAGAAGTCGCGAACGAAGGACACGACCTCCTTGCTGGCGCGCAGCTTGTCGGCGCCGACGCAGCCGCCGGGAACGACGAGTCCGTCGAAGTCCTTCGCCGACACCTGGCCGATCGCCTTGTCCACCGTGTAGGTCTCGCCGGGATCGAGGTCGTTGTTGACGGTCTCGGCCTTGCCGGCCTCCAGGCTGATCACCGTGACTTTGGCGCCGGCCTTCTCGACCGCCGCCTTGGGCTTTGCGAATTCCGGATCTTCGGTGCCGCGGGGTGCGATCAGAATCGCGATGCTACGACCGCTCAAGGTCATCTCGTGTCCTCCTGTAATCGGTTCGAGGCGTGCCGGCTGAATACGAGGACGGACGATAGGTTCCCGCCGGCCCGAGCCGTGACGACGAGCAAACAGGTATGTCTAAATACAATAGCGTTTCCTACGTACTTGTCCGTAGTCTCGCGCTTTATTGCCGGGCAAAGGATCGACAGGATCGGCTCGAACGGATGGTGCGCGGACGGCAGGGATTATGTTACAGGGCTGGCCTGTTCGGCGCCGACCGTCGGCTGGAGCTTCGTACGACGCGACGAGCTTGGCGCCGATGCAGGTCTCGCCGACGACCGAGCCGCGACCGCCGGCACGATCGGGCCGACATATGACGAGTTCCACCAAGGGACGGCAGGATATTTGATGCGTTGTTTATGCTTTGGACCGTGCCTCACCCCATTCGGGGCATCGGCGATCAAGTGAGCTCAAGCGGAAAGCGTCGAGAAATGGATCAGGATACCGAGCAGAAGATTCGCCACCGCGCCTACGAACTCTGGGTCGCCGCTGGCAAGCCGGAAGGCTCTTCGCTCAGGTTTTGGAAAGAGGCCGAGGCGCAGATCGTCGCCGAAGGCGAAGCGGCGTCGGGCGGCGAGCAGCACCCGTCTCGAGGCTGAGCGGCGCGAGGCCTTCTTTCCTCCCATGGCCCGATACGATGAGCGGCGGGCCGCCGCGCGTGCCGGGCGCTGAGTGAGACATGCTTCAGGTTGCTGTCGTCGTCGCCTTCTTTGCCGCCTCCGCGATCTACGCGGCGCCGAGCGTGATCGCGATCATGAAAGGACGGCGGCGCTGGCTGCTCGTCGTCGCGCTCAACCTGCTGCTCGGCTGGTCGATCGTCGGCTGGCTGCTCGCTCTCGCGATGGCCGTCGGCTACGTGCCGCGACGACCGGCGTGGACGAAGCGAAAGCCACGTGTCAGACGGGCGTCGGGTTTGCGCCAGCCAGATGCCGCGGCGCCCGGCCGGCCCTTGCAGGATCCGCCCCCCGTGCACGACGACGTCTACGCCGATTGGCTCGACCAGGGCGCAGCTTTGGGCAGCGACTCCCGCGGCTCGAACTCCGTCTAGGGCCTGCCCGGCGTAGCGGCGTCAGTCCTTGAGCGCGAGCGCCGGCTCCTCGGACGGGGCGGTGGCCACGTCTCCCGCGCACGGCACGCCGGCGCGCTCGAGGCAGAGCGTCACCGCCTGCGCCAGGCTCGAGACGCAGGTCTCGGCGCGCACGCTGGCGCAAAGCTCGCTCGTCCGCGCCGGGTCCGCGTCGTTCATGAAGAACGCGGCGGCGATCGGCACGCCGGGCGCGCGGCGTCTGAGGCGCCGGATCGCAAATCGCGCCTGCGCCAGCCGTAGGTCGGCGTCGAGGAACGACAGCAGGGCGAGCTTGGCCTCCGGCCAGCCCGGGGCGGTTGCCTCGGGCTCGATGAGGGTCTCGGCCGACGCGACGCGCACGCCGATTCCGCGACGCCGCAACAGCAGCGCGAGAAGCATCGCGGCGGCCTCGTCGAGCGGCGTGCGGCCGGCGAGGCACAGCACCGCGCCGTCCACGGTCCAGGCTTCGTCGACGGCCTCGGGCGGGGCTGCATCGGCCGCGGTCGGCGGCGCCTCCTCTGCGGCCTCATCAACCGCTTCCGCCGCCTCGTCGCCCTCGAGCGGGCCGTCGTCGGCGAGGTCCTCGACGAGCGCCTTCATCGTATCGCGGATGCGCGTCTGGCGATCTTCGTCGAGGACGCCGCGGCGCACGTCGGCCTGCGCCAGCAGCAGCGTCGGCATCGCCACCTCGTCGAAATAGTCGAGCAGCGGCCTGTCGCGCAGGAACAGCTCGGCCTGGTCCTCGATCTCCGACAACTCGCCGGCGAGCATGCGCTGGTAGAACACCTCGACCGGGCTCAGCGCGGGCTCGTCGCCGAGCAGCACGTCGAGGAAGGCGAAGCGTTCGACGTGTCGGCCCATGACGACGAGACAGACGGTGAGCGGCGTCGAGAGGACGAGGCCGACCGGCCCCCACAGCCAGGTCCAGAAGGTCGCGGACGCCACCACGGCGATCGGAGAGATGCCGGTCCGGTGCCCGTAGACCAGAGGCTCGATGAGCTGGCCGACGAAGAACTCGAGACCGGCGAACAGCAGCGCGGTCTCGATGGCGAGCGACCAGCCCTCGCCGGCAACGGCGGCCATCAGGATCGGCCCGACGGCCGCGCCGAGCGCGCCGATGTAGGGGATGAAGCGCATGATGGCCGCGATGATCCCCCACATCACCGCGCTCGGGACGCCCAGCAGCGCCAGGGCGCAGCCGACGACCACGCCGAAGCTGACGTTGAGCAGCATCTGCGCGACGAGGTAGCGCGAGAGCCGGTCGGCGGCATCGCTCATCGCCGTCGTCGTGCGCTGGAGGTCGCCCGAGCCGACGAGGCGGATGAAGCGGTTGCGCAGGTCCTCGCGCTGCATGAGGATGAAGACGATGAAGATCGCGACGAAGGCGGCGGTGGCGAGCGGCGACGCGGCGGTGCCGGCGTATTCCTGGACGATCGTCAGCACGCCGGGCGGCGGCGTGACGATCTCGACGGGCAGGGGCTGCTTCGGCTTTGCGTCGACGCCTTGCGCCGTGCCCTGCGACCTGGCCCCGCGAGCCTTGGCCGCGTCCTGACGCTGGTCCTGCGGGGGCGCCGGCGTCGGCTCCATGTGCGAGAGGCCGGCGATGAGCGCGTTGAGCTTGCCGATGACCGGATTGCGCGTCGCGAAGTCGCGCAGGCCTTCGGCCTTGGCGGCGACGGTGACCTGATAGCGCGGTGCCTCGGCGGCGAGGTCGGAAATTTGCTTGGCGAGGACGGCGCCCAGGCCGACCGTGACGAGGAACGTCGAAAGCACGACGATTCCGACCGCGACCTTCTTGTGGACGCCGTGCCGGCGCAGCGCCTTGACGAGCGGCGACAGCACGAAGCTTAAGAGGATCGCGATGGCGATCGGGACGAGGATTTCGCGCGAGAAGTAGAGGATGCCGACGGTCAGGACGAGGACGACGAGGGTGGCGAGCGTGTCGAGCGTCTGTGCCGGGTCCGGCGCGGTCGTCGGCGCCCGTCTCTGGCGTTCCGGCAGAAGGACGGTCATTGGTCGTCCCGCATGGTCTAGTCCTCGAAGCGCTGCCGTCGGCGTGTCCAACCGGTCGCGGTCGGTGCGGTTCCCGCGATTTGAAGACGTAGACGCTTTATGATCAACGCGTTGGCAAGACTGACGACGAGCGACCACATGGGTTTGCGAGCGAGCTCGAGGGCCTGATGAACGAACCACGCATCGATGTGGCGGCGGCCCGTGCCGCGCCCGGTCCTGGGATGGACCCGCTGGCGGTCCTGCCCGTGTTCTTCCCGCTCGAGGGGAAGCGGGCCGTGCTCGCCGGTGCCACCGAGCGCGCCGTCTGGAAGGCCGAGCTTCTCGATGCGGCCGGCGCCGCGACCGACGTCTATGCCGACGCGCCGTGCGCCGAGATGCGCGCGCTCGTCGCCGGGCGTCCCAGGCTGCGTCTCGTCGAGCGCGCGTGGGCGGAGACCGACCTCGCCGGCGCCGCGATCGCGCTCATCGACACCGAGGACGACGGCGAAGCCGCCGCGTTCCGGGTCGCCGCAAAGGCGGCGGGCGCGCCGATGAACGCGATCGACCGGCCGGCCTTCTGCGACTTCCAGTTCGGCGCCATCGTCAACCGCTCGCCGCTCGTCGTCGGCATCTCGACGCATGGCGCGGCCCCCGTCTTCGGCCAGGCGATCCGCGCCCGGCTCGAGACGCTGCTGCCGCCGCGCCTCAAGGCGTGGGCCGAGGCCGCCCGCGCCTGGCGCCAGCGGCTCGAGCCGCTGCACCTGCCGTTCGGCGCCCGCCGCCGCTTCTGGGAAGGCTTCTCCGATGCCGCGCTGGTCGACGAGGGCAGCGCGCCGAAGGACGCCGACTACGACGCCTTTCTTGCTGCCGCCGTCGGCGAGGGCAGGGCGACCGGCCAAGGGATCGGCCGCGTCACGCTCGTCGGCGCGGGGCCGGGCGATCCGGATCTCATCACGCTGAAGGCCCTGCGCGCGCTGCAGGGCGCCGACGTCGTGCTCTACGACCAGCTCGTCGCCCCGGAGGTCGTCGCCATGGCCCGGCGCGAGGCGCGCCGCGTCGACGTCGGCAAGCGCGGCTACAAGCCGTCCTGCAAGCAGGACGAGATCACCGCGATGATGGTCGACCTCGCCCGCCAGGGAAAGCACGTCGTCCGCCTCAAGGGCGGCGACCCGATGATCTTCGGTCGCGCCACCGAGGAGATCGACGGCTGCCGCGCCGCCGGCGTGCCGATCTCCGTCGTCCCGGGCGTCACCGCGGCGCTGGGGGCGGCGGCCTCGCTGCAGACCTCGCTGACCGAGCGCAGCGTCGCCAGGCGCCTGCAGTTCATCACCGCGCATGCCAAGGACGGACGGCTGCCGGAGGACATCGACTGGCGCGCCCTCGCCGACCCGCATGCGGCGAGCGTCGTCTACATGGGCGTGCGCACGATGCCGGCGCTGGTCGACAAGCTCGTCGCGCACGGCATCGACCCGGCGACGCCGGCCGTCCTCGTCGAGCGCGCATCGCATGTCGACGAGCGGCGCATCGTCGGCACCGTCGCGGCCATGCCGGCGCTCGCCGCGGCAGCGGCGCCGACCGGGCCTTGCCTGTTGATGATCGGCCTCGCCTTCGCCCGGGCCACGGCCACCGGACAAACCACGGCCACCGGACAAACCACGGCCACCGGACAAGCCACGGCGACCGGCCCGGCATCGGCGCAGGTGCCGGCGACCAGCTGACGCGGCGACGTCCCGCGTCCGTCTCCGGCATCCGGGTTGCAGGGACGGCCATCATCCCCGCACATTGTTGCCGCATGCGGGATTCCCGCCTCCAGCGATCTGGTGCCCATGACGTCTTCCCCCGCCGTCACGACAGAGGACGCGCCCGAGAGGGACGCCGCGCATTACATCGATTCGCAGCCCTCGCTCGTCGAACGCCCCCTCCGCACGTTGAAATACGGCGACATGTTCGCCGTGCTCGACTCGAACGGCGACATGGGCACGCTCCCCGACTCGCCCGAGGGGCTGTTCATGCGCGACACGCGCTACCTCTCGCATTTCGCGATGAGTTTCGAGGGCAAGCGTCCGCTGATCCTCGGCTCGGTGCTCGAGGACGACAACGTCTCGCTCACGGTCGACCTGACGAACCCCGAGATCCGCGACGGCGACAAGCTGCGCATGCCGGCCGACGCCATCGCGATCGATCGCACCAAGTTCCTCTACGCCGGCGGCTGCTACGAGCGCGTCGGCTTCTGCAACTACGACTCGCGCCCGCGCAGCTTCGAGGTGGCGATCCGTTTCGGCGCCGATTTCCGCGACCTGTTCGAGGTGCGCGGCACGCGTCGCAAGGCGCGCGGCACCAGCACCGCCGAGATCGTCGACGCGACGACCGTGACGATGTCCTACGTCGGGCTCGACGAGATCTCGCGGCACACCACGCTCGTCTTCTCGCCCCAGCCGGCGCGGCTCGACACCGGGCTCGCGGTCTTCTCGGTCGCGCTCGAGCCGGGTGCGAAATGCTCGATCATCGCCGACATCGCCTGCGCCGAAGGCAAGCCGGCGAAGCCGGTCGAGTTCCTGCGCGCCTACCGCCGCAACCGCCGCGGCCTGAAGGACCTCTGCGAAGGCATCGCGACGGTCACCAGCACGAACATCCAGTTCAACGATATCGCCTGTCGCGCCGCCTCAGACATCTACATGCTGGTGACCCGAACCGAGCACGGCCTCTATCCGTTCGCCGGCATACCGTGGTTCTCGACGGTGTTCGGACGCGACGGGATCATCACCGCGATGATGACGCTGTGGTTCGATGCGCGGATCGCGGAAGGCGTGTTGCGCTACCTCTCCGCCACGCAGGCGAAGACGATCGATCCGGCGGCCGACGCGCAGCCGGGCAAGGTGCTGCACGAGACGCGGCACGGCGAGATGGCGAACCTCAAGGAGGTGCCGTTCGGCCATTACTACGGCACCATCGACGCGACGCCGCTGTTCATCATGCTGGCCGGCATGTACTTCGAGCGCACCGGCGACCTCGACACGATCCGCGACATCTGGCCGAACATCGAGGCGGCGCTCACGTGGTGCGACACCTACGGCGATCGCGACGGCGACGGCTTCCTCGAATACGCCCGCGAGACCGAGACCGGCCTCGCCAACCAGGGCTGGAAGGATTCGCAGGATTCGATCTTCCACGCCGACGGCAGCGACGCGAAGGGGCCCATCGCGCTGTGCGAAGTCCAGGGCTACCTCTTTGCCGCCAAGGAGGCCGCCTCGGCGCTGGCCAGAGAACTCGGACTGGGCGCGCGCGCGGAAGACCTCCTCGACGAGGCGGCCGCGCTCAAGGCGCGCTTCCACGCGGCGTTCTGGGTCGAGGAGATCGGCACCTACGCGCTGGCCCTCGACGGCGAGAAGAAGCCCTGCAAGGTGCGCTCGTCGAACGCCGGCCACACGCTGTTCACCGGCATCGCCGAACGCGCCGTCGCGCAGAGCGTCGCCGACCGGTTGATGAGCCCGGAGGCGTTCTCAGGCTGGGGCATCCGCACCATCCCGATCGGCGAGGCGCGCTACAATCCGATGAGCTACCACAACGGCTCGATCTGGCCGCACGACAACGCGCTGATCGTCATGGGCTTCGCCCGTTACGGGCTGAAGGACGAGGCGGTGCAGGTCTTCCAGGGCCTGTTCGATGCCGCCGGCTATCAGGAGCTGCGCCGGCTGCCGGAGCTGTTCTGCGGTTTCGTGCGCAAGCCGCGCCGCGGGCCGACCGCCTATCCCGTCGCCTGCGCGCCGCAGGCCTGGGCCTCGGCGACGCCGTTCGCGCTGGTCGCCGCCTGTCTCGGCCTCAAGCTCGATCACGCGCGCAACGAGATCGCGTTCCTCGATCCCCGCATGCCGGGGTTCTTCGAGGAAGTCCTGATGCGTGATCTGCAGCTCGGCGCCTCGAGCGCGGACCTGCGCTTCAGGCGCGATCACGACGGCAAGGACGTGACGCTCAGCGTGCTCAGGCGCTCGGGCGACGTGCGGATCGTCCAGGTGAAATAAGGCCTTGCGCGCGCCGGTCGAACCGAGCTTCAACTTCCTGATCTTGGCGCTCGTCTTCACCGGGACGGGCGCCGCTCTCTGGCACGGCTGGCTCGATGGCCGCCTCGCGGTCCTCGCCCTCGTCGCATCGGGCTGGATCGTCAGCCTCTGCCTGCACGAGTTCGGCCATGCGCTCGCGGCCTATCTCGGCGGCGACCATACGGTCGCCGACACCGGCTACCTGACGCTCGATCCCCTGAAGTACACCGACCCCGTCCTCTCGCTCGTGCTGCCGATCCTCTATCTCTTCCTCGGCGGCTTCGGCCTGCCGGGCGGCGCGGTCTATATCCGCACGGGTCTGCTGCGCAGCGCCGCCTGGGCGTCGGTCGTGTCGGCGGCGGGACCCTTCGCCACGTTCTGCTTCCTGCTCCTGCTCGCGGCGCTGCTGGCTGTCGCGCCGACGAGTTCCGATGGCGACGTCACCGACTTTCGCGCTGGCCTCGCCGTGCTCGCCTTCTTCCAGGCGACCGCGCTCGTCCTGAACCTGCTGCCGTTTCCCGGTCTCGACGGGTTCGGCATCATCCGGCCGTTCCTGCCGCCGTCGATCAAGGGCGCGACGGGACGGCTCGGTTCGGGCGCCTTCCTCCTGCTCATCCTGGCGCTCTGGTACACGCCGCTCGGCGGCTTCGTGTCCAAGCTGGCGATCGAGATCGCGGGTGCGTTCGGCATCGCGCTCGGGCCGATCGCCCGCGGCTACCGGATGATCCGCCTGCTTCGGCTCTGAGCGCCGCGCGACGCCTCGAGCCTGCTCACACACATAAAAAAAGCGGCCCCCGAAGGGGCCGCTTTCGTTTTGCGTCGAACCTGAGATCGCTCAGCGCGAGGCGAGGCTCTTCGGCAGATGGAAGGCCCAGAACGAGCCGCCCTGGTTGATGTTGGCGGTCGACTTGGCGACCTCGCCGCCCCACAGCGGCACCGCGCCGCCCCAGCCGGCCGCGACGCCGACCCACTGCTCGCCGTCCTGGGTCCAGGTGATCGGCGACGAGACGACGCCGGTGCCGACCTGGAACTTCCAGACCTCGTTGCCGGTCTTGGCGTCGAGGGCCTTCAGGTAGCCTTCCGGCGTGCCGTAGAACACGAGGCCGCCGGCGGTCGAGAGGACGCCGCCCCAGAGCGGGGCCTTGTTGTTGACCTGCCAGACGATCTTGCCGCTCATCGGATCCATGGCCTTCAGAGCACCGATGTGGTCCTGGAAGGTCGGGACGATGGTGAAGCCGGCGCCGAGATAGGCCGCGCCCTTCTTGTAGGTGACGGGCTCGTTCCAGATGTCCATGCCCCACTCGTTCGAGGGGATGTAGAACAGCTTCGTCTGCGGGTCGTAGGAGACCGGCATCCAGTTCTTGCCGCCGAGGAAGCCGGGCGTCGCGTGGACGGTCTTGCCCTTCTTGTCGTTGGTCGGGTCGCCCGGACGGTTGTCGTCGAGGAACTCGGGACGGCCGTCCTTGTCGATGCCCTTCGCCCAGTTGATCTTCTCGACGAACGGATGCGCGCCGATGAACTTCCCGTTGGTGCGGTCGAGCACGTAGAAGAAGCCGTTGCGGTCGGCGGTGCCGCCGAGCTTCATCGTCTTGCCGTTGACCGTGGCGTCGAAGGGCACGAACTCGTTGACGCCGTCGTAGTCCCAACCGTCGTGCGGGGTGGTCGGAAAACCCCAGACGATCTCGCCGATGTCGGTGACTCGCTGATCGAACTCCGCATCGGGATCGGTGTGAGCCAATGCGGGGTCACCGTATTCGTCCGGTCGTGAGACGAAGACGGTGCCCATACCGATGTCTCGTGCGGCCCGCAGGTCATATGGATGCGCCGCCACCATCGCCGCCTCACCGGGCTCCACCCCCAGGTAGCGCAGCGCATGCCGGTACACCACCGGGTGCGGCTTGAAGTGCCCGAACACCTCGGCGGTCAGCACCGCGTCCCACGAAATGCCCAGGCGTTTGAACAGATTCACCATGGTGGCCATATCGGTGTTGGACAGCGTCGCGATGGCGGCCCGCGACCGCAGGACCGACAGGCCGGCGGGCACGTCGGGCCACGGAACCAGCCGTTGCCAGCTGGATGCGACCGCATTCGCGGTGGCATGCTCCGGGCGCGGCAGTCCGAATGTCCCGCAGACATCGGCGAAACCGGCCGCATACAGATCCTGCACCCGGGTCCAGTCGTCGACTGACTGAGTCAGACTCGAGACACGCTCGAAATAGTCTGTGCGCCAGGCCCGCGTGAATGCTGCCGCGTCAACGTCGGGGGCGTACTCGGCAACCGCGTGTGACACCGGCTCGAAGAAGTCGAGCAGCGTGCCCTGCACGTCGAACAGGTATGCCTTGTAGCGCAACGAGACTCCCTCTAGTAGGTGCTCTTGGGCGGATCGGTGCGAGTTACCCCGGTGACCTCGATGACGGGAATCGACGAGGGGCCGCGATAGCTCTGCCCGTCCGGCACGGTTCCGGTCACCGACACCCAGGTGTTCTCCGGAAGCGCAGACGCCGAAACCGCCGCGGGCCCAGACATCTGCAGGCGCGCCAACTGTGCATCCGCGGCACAACAGACGATGACGATCTTGGCCAGGTCGGTGCGTTCGCCCTCTTTGAACGTGAATCCGGTGACGGTGATCGTGCGGCCCTTCAGAGTGTCCGAGGAGCCGGCGGCAATGCGCATCAGCACCTCCGGCAGGGACACCGTGGGCGCGTCGCCCGGCGGCAGTGGGGGAAAGGCACGCCGGGGCGTGTTGACGGAAGCGGTGATGTTGGCCGGCGCGGGGGAGGCGGCGCTCGTCGAGGACGTGCTCGTCTGCGTCGAGGGGCCCGTCGTCGCGGTCTGCGCCTGGCCGTTGTTGGGCGTGGTGTTCAACGCCGTCTGCACGCCGGCGCCGGAGAGCGACGTGCCGTTCTGCAGGCTGACGCCCGCCGGCACGTAGGTCGCCAGGATGTCGTTGAGATCGCGCTGCTGGTCGGACGGCGATTCGAGGATTACGCGATACTGGTTGCGCGGCGAGTAGATCGTCGAGATCTGCCGCTGCGCAAACGCATTGTTCAGCGTGTTGTCGATGTTCGCCATGGTGACGAGCAGGCGCGACGCGGCGAGCCGGTCGACGACGACGTTCGCCTGCAGCCCCGCCGCCTCGTGGTCGGTCGTGACGTCGACGAGGCCCGGCACCTGCTTGATGCGGTCCTCGACGAGCGGGTAGGTGCGCGTCAGCTCGGCATAGTCGCTGTCGGTGAGCGTGAGGCTCAGCGCCGACTTCGTGTCGCGGCCGCCGAACTTGAGATCGGTGCGCGGGATCAGGAACGTGTCGAGCCCGACGATCGTCTTCAGCTTCTTGCGCAGGCGGTCGACGATCTGCGCGGTCGTGTCGCCGTTGAGCTCGCTCGACGGCTTCAGCGAGATGAAGAGCTTGCCCTCGTTGAGCTCGGAGGCGCTCGGCCCGGTGCCCGAGTTGCCGACCGACGAGCCGACGGCGGCGACCGCGGGATCGTCCTGCACCAGCTTCGCGGCGCGGTGCTGCAGCGGCACCAGCGCCTGGAACGAGGTCGCGGCCGGCGCCTCGGTCGTGCCCATGATGAGGTCGGTCTCGTCTTCGGGGAAAACGCCCTTCGGCGTCTTGGCGAAGAGGAAGACCGTCAGCCCTATCGTGCCGGCCATGACGAGCAGCGTCATGATGCGATGACGCAGCACGACGCGCAGCGTCGCCGCGTAGAGCGCGGCATTGCGCGACAGCACGCCCTCGATGATCCGGTCGATCCGGTTCGGCTTGCGCGGCGGCTTCTTGCTCGTGAAGTTCGCGCAGATCATCGGCGTGATGGTCAGCGACGCGATGGTCGAGATGATGATCGCGAAGGCAAGCGTCACCGAGAACTCGCGGAACAGCATGCCGGCGACGCCGCCGAGCAGCAGCAGCGGGATGAACGCCGCCATGAGCGACACCGAGATCGAGATGACGGTGAAGCCGATCTGCTTCGAGCCGACGAGCGCGGCGCGCATCGGCGACATGCCGGCCTCGCGCGCCTTGTCGATGTTCTCGATCATCACGATCGCATCGTCGACGACGAAGCCGACGGACGTCGCCAGCGCCATCAGCGAGATGTTGTCGATCGAGAAGCCGACGAGATACATCAGCGCGAACGTGCCGGCGAGCGCGAGCGGCACGGTGACGCCCGCGGCCGCCGTCGGCGTGAGCCGGCGCAGGAAGACCAGCACCACCATCATGACGAGCGCGATCGTCACGGCGAGCGTCGCCAGCATGTCGTCGACGCTGGCGCGGATCGAGGTGGTGCGGTCGTTGAGAATCTGCACGTCGATGCCCGCCGGCATGAAGCGCCGGATCTCCGGGATCAGCGCCTTCACGCGATCGACCGTCTCGATGACGTTGGCGGAGGCCTGCTTGCGGACGTAGATCAGGATCGCCGGCTTGCCCATGAAGGTCGCCTCGGACCGGGCGTTGCGCGTGCTGTTCTCGACGGTGGCGACGTCGGAGAGGATCACGCTGCGGCCGGCGACGTTCCTGACGACGAGGCTCTTGTAGTCGTCGAGGGTCTTCAGCTGGTCGTCGGTGGCGATGGTGCGCGCGTAGGACGAGCCGTCGATCGCGCCCGTCGGCGACAGCGCGTTGGCGTTGACGATCGTGGTCCGCACGTCGTCCTGGGAGAGCCCCATCGCCGAGAGCCGCTGCGGGTCGGCGGTGACGCGGATGGCCGGCTGGTCGGCGCCGGCGACCGACACGTCGGACACGCCCGACACTTGCGAGATGCGCTGGATCAGGACCGTGTCGGCGGCATCGTAGACCGCCGACGGCGACAGGCTGTCCGACGTCACCGCCAGGATGAGCACGGGGATGTTGTTGGGATTGGCCTTGCGGAAGATCGGGACGTTGGGGAGCCCGGCCGGCAGGTCGGTGGCGGCCGCGTTCAGCGCGGCCTGGACGTCGCGCGCCGCGGCGGCGACGTTCCGCGACAGGTCGAAGATCGCGATGATGACGGAGGAGCCGAGCGAGTTGATCGACGTCAGCTCGGTGACGCCGGCGATCTCGCCGACCCGCCGCTCGATCGGCGCGGCGACCGTCGAGGCCATGTTCTCGGGGCTCGCGCCCGGATATTGCGTGGCGATGAAGACGGCGGGGAAATCGATGCCCGGCAGGCTCGCGACCGGCAGCAGCGTGTAGGAGACGGCGCCGATCAGGAACACGCCGATCGCCAGCAGCATGGTGCCGATCGGCCGGCGGATGAAGGGCGCCGAAAAGTTCATTCCGCGGCCCTCCGATGCTCGTACTCGCCGGGCACCCCGGCATCGGGATCGACGTGCTTGACCTCGCCGAAGATGCGATGGCGGAGGCGCTCGAGCGCGATGTAGATCACCGGCGTCGTGTAGAGCGTGATGAGCTGGCTCAAGAGCAGGCCGCCGACGATCGAGATGCCGAGCGGGTTGCGCAGCTCGGCGCCGGTGCCGGTCGCCAGCGCCAGCGGCAGCGCGCCGAGCAGCGCCGCCATCGTCGTCATCATGATCGGGCGGAAGCGGAGCAGCGAGGCCTGGATGATCGCCTCGTACGGGCTCAAGCCTTCCTCGCGCTCGGCATCGAGCGCGAAGTCGATGATCATGATGGCGTTCTTCTTGACGATGCCCATCAGGAGCACGATGCCGATGAGGCCGATCAGCGACAGGTCCATCCGGAAGGCCATCAGCGCCAGCAGCGCGCCGACGCCGGCCGACGGCAGCGTCGAGAGGATGGTGATCGGATGGATCGCGCTCTCGTAGAGCACGCCGAGCACGATGTAGATGGTGATCGC
>JAUTBS010332766.1:0-10662 GCA_032361285.1 Aequorea victoria | reverse complement strand
AGATGATTGCGAACATTATGAGATTTTAGAACACCTAGCACATGATAGTCAAGATGATTTTTTCTCTGATGAAATCTTACCGAGTCAAGAAAGTGCCACAAATATAGAAAATCCTGGTATGAAAAATTACTCAGAGTTGAGTTGTACAGACGAGCTTAATGTTAACATTTTTTTTCAAGAGCCGTCTAATCTTTCTTCTCATTTGTTTTCATGTAAGGAGACTCTTGAGGAGTCTTTGCAAATAGTTGTGCTAGCTCAATTTGAATATAAGAATCAGAAACTTTCAACCATTGATAATAATAAAAATATTATTGTTGAGTGGACCCATGAGTGCATTCAAGTGACAATGGAGTGTCCTGATCAATCAAATCTTGACTCACATGGTAAATCTTCATCAGAATGGGTTGATCTTCATAAGGACATGTGTTTTCTAATACTGAATATTTTATTTATACATGATCTGTATCTGATTAATTATAAAAAAAAATATCTCGTCTTGCTGAAGATGATAAACTTACCTCTTTTTGGGAAGAAGCCCAAAGTTTTTCATTTGTCATTTTTTTAGTGGCATTTTGTTTCGTTTTTTGTTAGTGTGTTTGTTTATTTTTGTTGGTTTGATTTGTCTGCTCTCTAACGTCTGCATGTTGCGAAGACATAATAGTGTGGAAGTATTTTTCCCTCACGACTCGCACTTTTGGTTTATCCCGAGGTGTTCTCTTCCTTATTCTCTTTCTTTTTATGTTTTTCATTTTTGTTTTATGCCATCGGGACGCTTACATTTTAAGATGGGGGTATAACAAACTAAATCATTGTGTGCTAAATCATAAAAAAAAAAACGAAATAAATAAATTCGGTGTGAAGTCATTGAACTTAAATAGTAGATGTTAACACTGTTACATATTATGATATCATAATTCTTTACACTTACTATTTGTTAATTTTTTACTCGGATTTTTCGTACACTACACACTTGGTTGCATGTTTATATCTTAATTGAAAAGTGAGGATAATTTAGAATTTCCGATGAACACTAGTGGAGACTGTAACCCTTTGCGTATTTTGAGCCTTTCTTTCTTAAAGAGTTTCAGTCTATACTTTCTCTCTTTACTTCTTTGAAAGCTTATTTAATTCGATGAATAGTCTCATTAGTTCTTCATTTTGGTTGAATGTTATAAATACATCATTTGTGCTATACTACTATCATCCTGAATTTATGAACACTTGAAAAACTATGTTGTTTTTAAAAAATAATCTTAGGTCATCTTTATTTTTGAACTGTTCGTATCTTCCTATATACATTATTCCTAGTCCACCAGTTTGAGCCTTTATATGCTAAATCTTTCTTCTTTAAGCTACATTTTCTAAAATGTCTTACATCGCGATTTACGAGAAAAAGAAAAGGAGAAGAAAATAGTAGTTGAAGAAGAAAACAAAACAAAACAAAATATTGATAAAAAAGGTGAAAAAGATAAATATATAGTTGATTGATCATCACTGTTAAGAACACAAATGCTCATGTGATCAATGAAGAAAGCAAAAATAACAAGAAAAGAAGGGGATTGTGGTTAAAAGAGAAAAAATAAAATAACATGTGAAATTGAGAAGATGTTTATTTCATAGGAAAACCCGTGTTCCTATTTTTATAAGACATATTTTTTCTGACCTACAGCTTATACACTTTCCTCTACCTAACGCTATAACCAAATGTAAAGTCCTAATTGATTCTAAATAATGGCATGATTTGAATGGTAAACATAAATGGATGGATGGTATTGTGTAGCGTTATCTACATTTTTGACATTTAACATTCATGTTATGAGACTGTGTATTCGTTGACTATAACATTTTTGGAGTCATGAGTATGCAGATATCTTGATTTGTTTTATTATCTCTACTGCATACACATATAGAGAGTATTAAAATGCACATATTTCTGAGTGATCATTTGTTGAGTGCATATCCAGTGAGTTTTGAGTCAAAGCGTAGTTCTAATGAATTTTTGAAGTTATCTCTCGTTTTGAGATTGAGTTGTATTTCATGTTAGCAAAGCTAACACACACACTCCGAGTATTGATCACTATAAATTTTTGGTACAAATTGATAGTGTCTCGAATTATGTACATCTTGTATGTAAAGTGTTTAACTTTATTATTGATACTCAATGGTTGATCACGGTGAATAAAAATTTGGTTTGTTATTTCTTTCTATCTTTTGTTTTGTTTTGCTCGAGGACTAGCAAAATGTAAGTTGGAGAGTGTGATCTGAGCTTAAATGGACACATTTAAACCCTTTAACTTATATTTTGTATTCTCATTTTGTCTATTTAATAAATGTTTTATCTTTGTTTTGTGTGCAGGAGCGAATAGTCGAACATGTGGTGAGAATGAGCTAAGGAGCAGAAAATAGTGCAAAAAGAGAACGAAGTGCAATCTGTCCAAAACTGTCCAGACTCTTCCCATTTCCCTCCGGACGGAATCAAAAATGAAAAGTTGGCCCCTCACTACCCAATTCCGTCCGGACTCTCCAAATTTCGTCCGGACTTTCTGCGCGAGAACAGTTTTTACATTACATTTTTTTGCGAGTTTTAAAGAGGAAGTATAAAAAGAAAAGTTTTATCAGTTCTTAGGGTTCCGAAAATCACTAGGAAACCTTCTAAGGAGGCTAGGGTTCAAGGAGGAGATCGAAGAAGAAGATAGAGATGGATCGTCTATCCGGATCAACGACTTCATCCCTCTCGTCCATAAGCGGCTAGTCCCCTCCTGCCTAGGGTTTTGATGAAACACTAGTTTTTGTAATGTAGTCTTTTTATTTAATTTTTGGATGCTTTTTCTTCGGATCATTAGTTGTATAATGTGTTTGGATGGTTTTGATTATTGTAATCAAATATGATTTTTAAACATTTTTATATCAGTTGATCATTATTCTTTTATGTGATTAGAATAATGATGCGTTATGCAATATTTTTCATTGATTCGATGAATGTTTATTGTGATAGAATATACTTGGAGAAGATGAGTTGTGCCATAACTCGTTTATGGACAACTCGTGCCAATCTAAATATTTTATGCCGGTCGACATTCATTTATTTTTTTCTTAACGCATCATTAGGGCTTGTAGCCATAATAATGCATTTAATGATCTGTTTAAAAATATCCAAAGATTATTTGAAAACTTGCAATTACTAAGCTAGGACGAATTTGCATTCCCTAGGTGTCTTTTATTTAATTTATTTTCATTTTAATTACTTGCATCAATTTAGTTAATCACCAAAACCCTTTTCATCGAATTAAATTGAGAATTAATCGAAACTCAACACAACTTAGCCTTATTGTTCCTGTGGAACGATATTCGGTCTTAACTGCTATTCTACGGAGTAGTTGTTCTTACTCGGTTTTATAAATATTATTTTTGATCACGAACAACACAGATCACTAGGCTACGTGAGGGATCACGAGAAAAAATAAAGTGCGGACTAATCGTGTAAAAAATCACACAACACTAACTCAAGCCCCGAGTTAGATCCATTTTTATACGAGTCAAAACTTATTCTATTAAAGGCCTTGACTGAACTCCCGACCTTATCTTTGAATTATGTCTCGAATTTCAAATTACGAAAAGCTTAATTATCTCCCCACATTTAAGATTATAGATACCCGATGATCAAACTAAATTATCGACAATCCTATTTTATCGTCCTCTAAACCTTGAGTACCTACTGCTTAACTTATTAATATGCCGGATTAAAAATTCACCTGCAGGATTTGGCATAATCAAACATATAAGCAGGCCCAATAGAGTATCATCAACCTGAATTGAATGTGATTTCCGTCAGTATAATATTATCTGTCGAACACAGAGTGCTAGTACCCAACTCACCGGTCTTGTTGGCCTCAACAGAAGTCTCACTCATTGGTAAATCAAAGTATCATACACTAAATGTACACGTCTAATAAATATATCGGGATTAAGACTTTAAGTAATACATAGTAATACGAGTTGTGAATTAATTTATGACAATCAGTACAAAATTAACTACCTCGATCATCATACTCAATACACACCAAGTGTCCTAACACATTGAGGCAGAACTTTAAAATCCAAATTCAAACCATTCACCGTAGCCAAGACAAGCCTACTAAAATAATGTGTTACAGTCGTTCCAATAGTTTGTCTAATTCGATTTAGACAGTGAGTTTTAATTAAAATTATTCTGTTAGAATCGATGATTCGATCTTCCGTATATAAACTAAACTCTACATACCGAATCAAATACTTGACACGAATAAAGAACAAACTTGCATAAATATAAAATAAAATATACAAGTATTTATTCTCATTTAGATTCTCATTAAAATAAATTTTTATTGAATAAATAATAAAATATATACAAAAGACACGACTTTTAGTATATAACCCTAACATAATAAAGGAAAAAGATAAAGAGTCAGCATAACTGGAGAGAATAAAGTAGCTAAGAGAGTGTCATGTGAAAGTAACCGACCCATGTTAGAACGTAGACATAAGTGAAGGAGAATATGTGAAGCAAGGGCACATGACAAAGGCTAGGGTTCACTTCGAAGCTTCGAATTTAAATTCAAAGTGAGCCGAAGCAATTGTGGAGAAGATAACACAATTGCTAATAACTATCAATACCCTATAAATACTCATCGAGACAAAGAGAAGAGCCCCCGATCAAACTCTAATACACTTAGTTTTTACTTATCTTTCATTTTAAATCTCATATGAGTAGATTCGTAGTTCTAGTTTTCTTCGAAACAGTAACAGTAGCAGTAGCAGCAAATAGGAGTAGTTTTGTAATTCAAGTTCCTTCTAGAATCAAAGTCAGTTCTCCTCGTTATTTGTATGTTTAGTGTCCTATTTCTCTCTCTTTTTATATTTTGTTGTTACTTTCTTATCTTCTTTACGATTTATCATTTTGATCGAATTATAAGTTCTCTTCATTAAGGCAGAAAAGAATCAAAACACAGTCGCTTGATAGTTGAATTTTTCAATCATTTTTGTAAGGACAAATTTGTCCTTACTCGCACTCTCTAATTACAAATTTCACAAAATAGCCAAACAACTTCATTTCCTCAAAATTATTGAATAAAACCCTGAGTTAAGGAGTGCCACGTATAATGTTAAGTAATTAAAGGAAAGTGGTGCACTTTTAGCCATAGGCATAAACCTACATCAGTGGAAAATAACAAATTCTCTAGCTTTGTCACACTCACTCCCCAGATGATGATTTAACCTATTCGGAGTAGTGCGGAACAAGCTCACCTAATTAATAACAAATGCTCTAGGTATGTAACCCCTTTCTCATATGAATTTTCATAACCTTACTTCTTGTTCCCTTGGTCTTAAGGAACACTTAGTATTTTATTATCATAATAATACTCTTTTAAGTGTTAATTGTTCATTAGATTTGCTAAGAACTCAAATCCTTGGGCTTAGGCACTTAGTTCCTCTTGGAACATTATTTTTCTTAATTTTTTTCAGATTCTAGATTCTATCCCACTTGTTGTAAAATCGTTTAAAAATACCAAAATTTTGTGAATGATTCTGAAAACATTACAGAGGATAGATTAGGATGTTACCTAAATATTTCATGAAGAAATCAAGAGCCGAATATTAACATAAAGGGGTTGAAAAATTCGAGGGGCACGGACATTCTGAACATGGACCTATTTTGGAGAATCCATTGTTTCTCAAAAAATTTCTAATTAAAATGAGGTTTATAATTTTTGGGTGAAACTAGACCCATATATCTTTCTCTCTATATATGGCTCATGCCTAGGAGACTTGTCTCGAATTAATTAAAATTTCTCAAAGTATATTATTTTTCTACAACTCTAATGCAGCAAGTTCAAAAATGTGATAATGAGTCTAAGCCACGTTTTTGGGTCTAACCAAAAGTCATGCATGTTCACAACATGCCAATATAGCTCTGTTCAAAATAGATATTTATTTAGGGTATGTTTAGATTCTACAAAAATTCATGAGATTGGCATTATGATTACTGTTTTGTCATTTTTTTAAGGGATCTCCTACTTTCATCACCTCCCTTCTCTCTTGCACATGCATGCATGACTCCAAATCTTCTTATTATCATTTTATATATCATATTAGTTATTTATTTTAAGTTCTTCATTGGTCTCAACATTCATCTCTATTTTATTTACAACTCAAGAAAGTTCATCTTTCTTGAGTATTAGGGTTCCTCCATGTTTGTTCTTTCATGATCTTATCTTCTTTTTAGCTTAGATATGGATGATTTTAAGAAGATGATATTAAGTAAGAAGTGAAGAGTTTTAAAGCTCTCTTACTTGATTTTCTTTCTTGTTCCAAGGGGATAGGATTTTTCTCTTGGTATTCTCTATTTTTCCTTCTTCATTTTCTTCTTTCTTCTTCTTTTTCTTTCTTGTTCTTTTCTTCTCCCCTTCCTCTCCCTCTCTTGGCCAAATTTCCCTGGTGGTGTGTGAGAGTTGGGAAAAATTTTGCTAAGTGTTAGGAGAATGGTGATTTATATATGCATGAAAATGATGTAAAAATACTATTTTGCTCTTCCTTTCATTATTCCACCGCCACCCATGTAAGACATGCATGGGATCTTATTGGTTAAGCTTGAGGTGGTGGAAGACTTGTATAAAGTGGTGGATTCTTCTTCATGATTCATCCCATGTGCAACCCACTTTTTTTTTCTTTTTCTTTTTTCCTTTCCTTTTAATTTTTCAAGTCACGTCACTCCCCCTCTCCTAGGGGGAGCCGGTCATGTGCTAAAATATATATTTTTTATTTTATTTTATTTACTTATTTTATAATTTTATGGGAGTTAAAATTAATTTAGGCTTAAATTAATTCTATGGGTCAAAACTTTTAATTTTGGGGCATTTGTTAGCTTTGGGCTTATAACGTAATCCATTGGTCTCAATTAAGAAAATTGGGCTCAAATATTTATATATATTGGGCTCTCATTATGTTTGGTCCAAGATCTGAATTCATTTCTCTATTGGGCTTTTCTAACTTTTGGGTCATATGGGTTAGCTTTTATTCCTTTCATTTTTAGACTTTTTTTAATTTGGCTCAATTCTATTTGTTTGGCCCATCTTTTAAATTCTCATAATATTTTAGATTTTAGTTTAATCTTTCATAAGTGTTCCATCATTTGGCCTATTTTAATTTTCATGTTTTTGGTATAAGTTAAAAGTTGTGTAAAAACTTACTTTTTAGACTTGCACCATTTTACTTGGCTTCTATTCAATAGTTTGAGCCCTTATTAATCTTTTGAATCAAAGCTTATTGGTTTATTTAGGCATTACTTAAGTTATCTTATCAAGCCCGTTTGAATTATCAACTTGGGTTTCCGATTGGATCTTTTACTTAGTTCACATACCTTATGCTTAATCTTGATTCTTAGGAAATATTTCTTGCAAAAATTCTTCTCTCAAGTCAGAATAAAATTTAATATCGTTCTTAAGATTATAGGGTGTGTAAGTTCCGTTACACACAGATCAAATAAAATCAAGACA
Organism: Aequorea victoria; assembly: GCA_032361285.1. Classification (NCBI taxonomy): domain Eukaryota; kingdom Metazoa; phylum Cnidaria; class Hydrozoa; order Leptothecata; family Aequoreidae; genus Aequorea; species Aequorea victoria. The sequence goes on along the minus strand of JAUTBS010332766.1, from coordinate 3,130 downwards.
TGTGAGAACTATAGAAATCTTGTATAGGTGGCCTCAAATCTTAACATATTGCACTTCATATTGATTTCATAAAATGTGTAGTATCTCGATGAATTTGATAGTGAACTTTCCATCACAAATTCTATTTTATATTTATAATTTTTTTATTTTGGGGTGTTATATCTCCAAGATATAGATTTCTCCTTGGAATGACCATATTATCTTGACATTATTTACGTTGTACTTTAGGTAAATCATCTAGACATTCTATTTGGATGTCCGAATGTGCGTCCGGACATTCTATTTTCATCCGATCGTTTTGTGTTTTTTTTAGTTTTTCCATAAATTGAACTCTAATCGCCGTTATTGGGATTAAGTTGTTATTCTGAGTTCTAAGGTTCATATTGTATAAACTATTTATATTCTCCTCCATTATAGTGAAAACTCTTGTCGCTTTCACCCATGAATGTAGGTTGATTAATCGAACCACATAAATCTCTTATGTTATTGTGTGATTGCTATGATTGATTTCTCATTTGATTGCATTTGGTTGTAATAAATAGGCATCAGAGTTTTTGGTGATCGTTCTTGATTATCGTCATATCGCCTAAATACGAAGTTGAAAAGTTTGATGGAAAAAATAGCAGCTTCAATCTATGGAGGGTGAAGATGTGTGCATTGTTGGTGCAACAAGAATTGCACAAAGCATTGTTCGGTAAGGATAAACTATCAGAAAGATTATCAGCAAAAGAAAAAGATGATCTGAATAACGGGGCTCTCAGTTCGATCCAGTTAAGTCTTGCAGATGATGTTCTACGAGAGGTTGGGGAGGAAGCTTCTGCTACTGGAATTTGGTTGAAATTTCACAGTATCTATATGACCAAATCTCTCACGAGTAGACTGTATCTCAAACAATATTTGTACATATTTTGGATGAAAGGAGGTACGTCTATTATAGATCATCTTAACAATTTCAATAGAACTATTTTAGATTTAAAAAATATTGATGTCAAGATTGATGATGAGGATCAAGCCCTTATTATATTATGTTCTTTACCGCCTTATTTTGAGAATTTTTTTACAATTCTATTATATGGTAAAGATATTATTTTCATGGAGAATGTCAAAGCGAGTTTGTATTCTCAAGAGTTGAGAAAAAGTGTATCTAATGATAATGAGGGTAATGTTGAATGATTGTTTGTTAGGGGTAGAATAGTTGAGAAGGGAAATCATACTAAATGATCGTCTCGATCTAAATCTAAGAATAAAAAAAACAAAAATTGTAATTATTGTAAGAAACCAGATCATTACAAATTTCAATGCCTGAAACTCAAAGACAAAGATACAGATAAGAAGGGTAAGAAAGAGGATACAGAAATTGTTGACGTTGCTGAAGACTCTGATGGTGCAGATAATGTACTATATGTTAGTGCAGAAAATATTTGTTCTAAAAAATAATAGATTATGAATTCCGAATGTTCTTACCACATGTGTCCAAATCAATATTGATTTTTAACCTATAAGTCGGTTAATGGTGGTACAGTTTTGATGAAAAATAATATGTCATGTAAAACTGTTGGCATTTGAACTATTTATATCAAGATGCTTGACAAAATTGTGAGGACACTATCTAATGTTCGACACGTTTTAGATTTGAAGAATAATTTTATATCTTTTGAGTACTTTTGATTCCAATAGACGCAAGTAAACTACTGAAGGTGGAGTCATGAGGATCTCAAGGGGTGCTCTTGTATTGGTGAAAGATAAGAAATTTGGTAACCTCTATGTGCTACAGGGTAGTACAGTTTTGGGTAATGTTACAGCGGTTTTTTCATCTACACTTCTTGCGTCAGATTTGACTCAGTTGTGGCATATGCGGCTTAGGTATATGAGTGAGAGAGGGATGACAGTTTTGAGCAAGCAGTGTTTGTTTGAGGTTCAAAAAATGAGAAAATTAGATTTTTGTGAGCATTGTGTTTATGAGAAGCAGTGCAGGGTCAAGTTCGGTACAACTATCCAGAATACTAAAGGTATTGTCGACTATATTCATTCTAATATTTGGGGTTCCTCATAAGTTAATTCAAAAGGAGGTTCTCAATATTTTGCCAACTTTACTAATGAATTTTTTAGAAAGGTCTGGGTCTATATGTTAAAGTATAAGAGTGAGGTTTTTACTACCTTCAAACAGTTTGAAGTCATGGTCGAGAAGCAGATAGGAAAGAAGATCAAGAGGCTAAGAATGGACAACGAATTAGAATTTTGTTGTAGAGAATTTGAGCAATTTTACAAGAATAAATGTGTAGTGAGGCATCATACAGTAAGGAAGACGCCTCAACAGAACAGTGTTGTTGAGAGGGTGAACAGAACTCTGTTAGAGAATGCCAAATGTATGTTGTCTAATGCTAGTTTGGGCAAAGAGTTCTGGGCAAAAACCGTGTCTACAACAAATTATTTGGTGAACCGTTCTTCATCCACTGCTATAGAGTGCATAGTACCTGAAGATGTATGGTTTGGTAAGCCTGCCGACTACTCTAATTTGAGGATTTTTGGTTGCCCTGTTTATGCACATGTAAGTGAGGGTAAATTTGAATCGAGAGCTAAGAAAGGTATTTTTTTAGGTTATGGGTCTGAAGTTAAGGGATATAAATTGTGGTTTACTGATCCTAAGTCACCTAAATTCTTTATTAGTAGGGATGTGACATTTGATGAGAATTCTATACTTTAGAGAAGCATACTCACTGATAAAAAATGCAGTGATCGGGAAATTTTTAAGCAGGTGGAACTTGAGTGTCAAGGCTCAGATATGGTACAGGAAAGCTGTGACATCCCGTAAATTAGATAAATAAATATTAATGCGAAAATTAATTAATTATGAATGGGGGATATTAATTACAATTATTTTGGGGGCCAATTAATGAAACTACTTAAGATGAGGGACTAAGTGCAAAGGTTTCCTGAAATGGGGTGGTGAGTAGGATGCTTATTGGTGTGGGATGGCTATTTGTGGAAAGAAAAAATCCTCTTGTCAGGATTCTGGGGCCTGCAGCACCCCTCCCCCTTGCCCAGACGTGCCCCTTGCCCCCCCCCCTTGTCTGAGATACTCTTTTTTTGTGTGCAACCCATTTTCTCTCTCTAGAACACTCTCCTGAGA
>JAUTBS010332655.1:0-10662 GCA_032361285.1 Aequorea victoria | reverse complement strand
TAAAATCGGTAAGTTTCATTTAATCGATCATTTTAGATGCAATGTTATCGTACATATAAGTTATAAGTTGTGTATATATTCATATCACGATCTTATTAAAATGATATGCTAATCGGCCACAATTTCATTGTATTTTGACAATTTAAAGCAGTATACACAATAACGAATGTCCATATAATTCATCTATTACAAACTAGTATGAATAATAAATGTCACAGTTTTCGTTCCAGCAATGGGACATTTGTTGCAGAAAATGAGACATTTCAATTGGTGAAGAAATAAGACATTTCAAATACGTATGAGACATTTCACAATTTGAATGCAATGATACTATCTATTAATGTGAAACATGTTTCCGATCTGACGCTTTTTGTAGACATTTGCTTAATTGATACATTTAGTTTCAATGAGATATTGTTGAATGAACATGCTGTACCGATGAGATAATCAAATGCAACGAGACAGTTGGTTAAATGATACATTTAGTTTCAATGAGACATTATTGAAATCACATGGTGTACCGATGAGACAATCAATTGCAATGAGACAGTTGTTTAAATGATATATTTAGTTTCAAAGAGTCATTGTTGAATGCACATGCTGTAGTGATGAGACAATTGTCATTTGGTTAACATAATTCCTTTGGTTTCAACGAGACAGTTGATTTAAATGAGACATTTCATTTTCATCTTCTATAAATGTCTCATTGTATTTTTTTCTATTTTTAGGTAATATGTTGGGTGAAAGAGATAATGTGAAAATTCCTTTGATATTATTGTGCACGTATGATGGATATACTGCAGGTATTCGATGTTGTAGGAGTTGAACGTATGGGAAGTTGGTCAATAGCGTGTGTCCAAAGTGTAATATTAGTGATGTTGAATCGATATCCATGACATTCTCCTTCCCACTACACACAAATTGTTTGTTGCATAACGATGAGGATTTGCACATAATATTTTCCATTGCTAATTCCAAGGAAATGGATCAGGTTGATGTTGTGGTAAAGGACAAAAAATGTGTTGATGAAATTGATGGAGAAGGGGTCGATGAATGTGTTGACATGACTGATGCTCTCATGGTTTTGAATTATTCACAAAAGGCTTGGAGATCAGAATACGAGGAAGGGAAAGTGATGAATTCATTATTTTTATCACATTCTAATAAGGTGTTGTTAACTGAATCTTGGTCAAAATGTATTGCTACGGTTTGTCAAAAATTTGAAGGGGGTGCTCGTGATTTTTGGAATCAACTTTGTAAATATGCAATTGAGTACGAATTTGAGTTTGTTTACATAAAGAATGATAAACTGTGTGTTACCGCACAATGTGCGTGTGCTCACAAAGGGTGAAAGTGGATGATCCATGCTAGGATGCAATCATCAAATGGTTTTTTCTACATTAAGAAACTGAATAATCTTCATACATGTGGTGCAGCTGTTTGCACTTCTAAGAATTCCTGCGTTACTTCTGATTTGGTTGGTGGATTGATTGTGGAGGACGTTCGTTCTAAACCTATGAAGCGTCCAGTGAACGTAATCTATGAGTTCAAGTCACAATATGGTATGAATATCAGTTACCACCAAGCTTGGATAGGAGTTGAGAAGGTAAGGGGCGAAATATTTGGTGACTACTTATTATCGTTCGATCAACTCTGTTGGTACGTTGATGTTGCAAAAATATGTAATCCCGGCAGTTCTATTGTGTTAGAATGTCACCCTACCGACAAGCACTTTCAGCGTATATTTATTACTTTTGAAGCCTGCATTGTCAGATTCAACCATTGCCGACCTATTATTTTTCTTGACGGTACATTTCTGAAGGGGAGATACAAATGAATTATGCTATCTGCTACTTGAAAAAATGGTAACCAAGGTATGCATTTTAAAGTTATTGTGTTATATATAGTAAATGATGAACACTGTTGCAATTATGAAATGAGACAGTTCATAAGTTGCATCATATTCATAAGTTGCATCATATTGTAATGAGACAATTTATAGAAGATGGGACATTTTTTCGAAATGAAACATGTATGATACACGGTGAAATGAGACATTTTGTAATGATATATCTATTTGTAATGTTATATATCTGTAATGTCTCATTTTGTGTCAATGAGACATTACAGAATGTCCCATTTCAATTACAGCAAATGTCACATTACAGATAGGTACATTGCAGAATGTCCCATTTGAAATACAACAACTAATTACTGATATTATCATTTTTTATGTGCTTGTTGAGTATTGTTATATTTAATTAGTTTTTTGTGAAATGTACACGTTTATTTCCAATTTGTTACGCCGTGGTTGATGCTGAAAATAGTGATAATTGGTTATGGTTTATGAAATAATTGTCAATGATTTTGGATTTGCACAGAGTTATCACATTTTTGAGTGATCGAAACCCTGGATTATTGGAAGCAGTTTCTTTTATATTCCCCTCGGCGCATCATGGTTATTGTTTGATTCATTTAAAAGGTAATTTGAGACACCATTTGAGGGGTTTTAGTAATAGTTTTAGAGAGAAAATGATTTATCAATTTGTGAAGTGCGCGTATGCTCCAACAGTAAGCAGCTTTCATGAAATGATTGATGAATTAGAGTGAGAGGGGGTTAAGAAGGTTAAAGCATTTCTCAATGACTTGTCATTTGAGCATTGGAGTAATGCATACTTTATGGGATGTCGGTATGGTGAGATGACTTCAAATGTTGCTGAGTCTTTCAATAATTGGATAAGAGAAGAACGACATTTGCCGGTTACAAATTTGGTAGACAGCATAAGGGTTAAGTTGATGAATCAAATGGCTTCTAGGAGGATAGCTGCGAGTAAATGGACTGGGGTTATATGTCCTGTAATTGATGAAGAGCTATGCACTGCATTCAATGAGTCGAGGCCATGGGTGGTGAGTTTATTTGGGATTGGGATTTTTGAAGTGCATTCATCTTTGCCTGTATCTGTTGATTTGGCAAGGCGAACTTGTTCTTGCCGCTAGTGGCAATTTAATCGTATATCATGTTCACATGTTGTTGGTGCTATCCACAAGAGTGAAAACGACCTTAATGCGTACGTTGATCATTATTATCAAGTGCAGTGTTTTCGTCAATCATATGGTAATTCCATTTTTCCTGTTCTGACTATTTGGAAGGATGAGTTTAACTCAAATGCAGACCACATTTTTTCTCCTTTGTCAAAAAAATAACCTGAAAGACCTAGGAAGAGGAGGCTCCCTTCTAAGGGAGAGAATGTAAAGCAAATAAGGTGTAGTAGATGTGGTAAGATAGGAACACATAACTGAAAATCTTGTAAGGAGTCTATTAAATAAACAAATTTGATGTTTGATTCATTGTTGTTGTGGTTTTGTAAGCATATGTGATGTGACTACATTGACTGATTATACATTTGGTGACCATGCACAGTATAATTTAGGCGGTAGTGAAATAATAATTTGGAAAATTTATAAAACATGGATCATTTTCCTAAATGAGACATTTATGATAAACGATCAAATATCTCATACGACTGGACATTAGGAGAACATGGTAATATCTTCAACATATGACGAACCGAATGTCTCATTTGTTGTTCAATTCAAATGTCTCATGGTCTGACTTAGATGTCATGCAAGACACATTTTCCATGCGAAGTCTAGTTTTGTTAGGTTGTGACATAATAATTGGTACAATTTATAAAACATGGGACATTCGTCGAAATGAGACATTTATGATACAGCATCAATTGGCGTACATATGAAACGCTGTAAAATTGGACAATTTTCTAGATCTGTGACATGTATCCGAAGAATTTTCCTTTTTGTAGGCATGTGTTGTGTCACTGAGACATTTCGTAATGGTACATTTATTTGTAATGGAACATTCTTTATTCCATTTTATGTCAATGAGACATTGTGCTTACAAATAAGGCATTGTACCAAAAAGTTGAGACATGTTGACGCGAATGGGACATTTTGTAGGCGAATGCTGTGTAAATGAGAAAAATAGGGCATTGGAACAAATGTCTCATTTGTTGTTTAGTTCATACAAATGGAACATTTGACAAATGAGACATTTATGAAATGCGTGCCACACAATGGGGTTAAATATAATGTTTGAATTATAGATAATAAAATATTAAAATATACTCAGAATAACTGCAAATATATTTACAAATTAATGAGACTTTCCAATATCATCAGTGCCAAATGGGGATATCTATAATGTTTTATCATTCCACGTAATTAATTTTTATCCAATTTTTTAGACGATTCTGTTACTTTTATATTTGTTATTTTGTCTTTCGGCTTCAATATGCTTCTGCTATCTGTGAAGAACTCGTGCAGCATTTTTGCTCTCATCATCCTGCAATGTGCTACTGGAAATTGGGCAGCAACTTTCTCGATCCTCATGTACTGCCTCATGATGTAACATACAATAATGCCACAATCCAAGCTGCACATAAATGACCCATATTAGCAGCACATAGATTGAAAGAATAGGAATATTGTGTCATGTTTGGTAGGTTGTGTGCACTTACGCCCCATGTTCCTGTTGAGGGCTATGTTCAACTGTTGCTACGTTGTGGTGGAATACTTGCGATTCTAAGTCTGGCCTTGCCATTCTTCTGATTTGATTGTCCACATATGATTTCTAGTTGAAAAATTGTCAAAATGTAAACATATGCACTGACAATTAATTGGCGTTTTGTATAATGTATAAGTTGTATGTTTTTCCTTTACCAATTGTTCAGCAACGGCTAGATGTTGATCATTCCTACTTGGTTTTAAGGAGTTGTAGTAGTATCAGTCTCCTATTTCATTATCTACCACAACCAAGGTCCAATGATTTGCATGGCAGAGTGGGAACAACAAGTATCTAAACAACCTTGATTCTTTAAGCGGCCTTTCAAGGGTTTTTTCCCTTTGTATGTCGTCCTTCCCTTCGATGAGTTACTTTTTCATGGAAAGAACATGGTAAGTTTATAATGTTTGAATGTAATGTTAATGTGTCAATTGTGTGTTCTTACCAAAGTTAAGCTTGAGAATATGTAGGCCCTATCTAGATATTGTGAATCCACGGCATCATCGTCCATTCTGGAAGCCAACAACTCATCTTGTTGTCTGGCCAGCAGCTCAGCATACGCATCAATCAACTGAATGTATCATTCAAAAAATGGAAGTTAGAAGACCATATGTATGATAATGTGTCGTATAGGTTAAATGTCTCATTACATATTGACAATGAGACATTTTAATCAATTACAGTCCACTTATTAATAACAGAAGATGTTTAGTTTAAATTTGTGTACGTATCATATGCTTACGTTGCTGGAGATATCTGCTTCAAGTAGTAAATTATTTTTATCTTCGAGGTAAACATATCTCAAATACTCAGTGGCGCCCAAAATACAGGACCTACAATTACAAAAAGAAATAAGTTATGGTACTATAGTTTGACTGATTACATAGTAAATACAATAAGGGTCAGTGATGTACACATGTATATATGTGTTGAAAAGTGAGACAATATCTAAATGCAACAATTTTGTAGATATGAGACATGTTTGGGAAAATATAACTGTTGTATGCATATGCTGTGTCACTGAATCATTTTGTAATGGAACATTCAGTTGTAATGGGACATTCTTTGTCCCAGATTGTGTCAATGAGACATTGTGCTTACAAATAAGGCATTGATACATGACGCGAATGGGACATTTTGTAGGCACGTGATTCATTTACATGATTCAGTGTTAATGAGACATTTTGTAATGGAACTTTTGTGTTACAATGGGACATTTTGTTGACGGCGTTAATGCAAATGAGACATTATAATTAAAAAAAAATGTAGATAAAACTATGGTCAGTGAACGCACCCATGTACATCTGTGTTGAAAAGTGATGTAATTATTTTTTGATCTTCATGGCCCAACAATGCATAGACTGGGTTATTGGTGATGGATGAAATTTGTGTCATTTTCTTCATTGGCCTCTCCGTACCTGCTTCTTTCTCAACATTAACTACTTGTGGCATTGCTTTTGTTTCTTTTTCTTGTCTTCTCCTCGTCCTTATCCCCTCGTAATTGAAGTCTAGTAGTTTTTTTCCCTTTCTTGTCCTTGTTTTTATTTTTTTGACCATTGAATTTGGTCTGGGTGTTTTTCTTTGAACTTCCTCATCTTTTGCTTCTGGGTGTTGTGGTGGCGGTGCTGTTTCTTGGGTAACTGTGTGTACTTCTCTTTTCAACAATTGTGTTTTGAGATCATATACCTCTGATATCAAAACAGCAAGAACTTTAATTGTTTGTAGTTGTTCTTCATCCCTTTGTTTTATCACCCTTTTGAGTGCGAAAATTATTCTGTCCTTTTTCTTTTCATTGGGTTGTGGAATCCCAGCACTCGCAGAATCTTCGCCATCAGTTTGCGTTGATTTGTCTTTTGCTTTATTTTTTCCTTCTCCTTCCCTCTCTACCTCCTCTTGTAAATCTGGAACCCCACTATCTTATTCATGATGAACTGCCTTCATTTTTCTGTCATTCCCTCTTTTCTACGTGTGTTTCAATGCATAGTTTTTAGATTTTGTTATCTTCAATATGTCAACATAAACCTGATATGAGACATATCAACTGATAATGAGACAATTATAATGAATAATATGATAAATGAGACATTTTCCAGTTCATGCGTGATAATGAGAATTATGGTACGAAATGAGACATTTATAATAGATACCACAGCAAATGAGGCAAGTTGGAATGCATAAAAATACCTACCTTCATGGCTGAAAGTTCACTGAATTTGAAATTTTTCAGTTTGGATTTCATAGATGAGATGTCCCATTTCATAGCGCGTGGATATGCGTCAACCACATTTGGTTGGATTAAAGCCGTGTGCTCACAGAACCAATACTGTACGAGAGGCGAATAAAACAAAGTAGTTAGCATGAAATATCTTAGTATATGTGTGCAATTTATTAAATTGAATGTACTAACCAGCAAGGCCATAACATAGCCTGTGACTTTCTTTGGGGTTCGACGATTTGCGTTGATCGAATGCATCAACTGATCACATATAGCTCGGGCCCAATCATAGGTGCTCATCGTGCTCAAATCCTCCATGTATGTGAGATAAATCCATCCTATCCTCGTCCTGGATGTTAAAAAGAATAGGGTCAAGCATAGGTACATGCATAACATATGAACAGCGTCTTCGACATCTGCCTTGTCCTCACAAGATACCAAAGAAACCAACAATTTCTTTATCAAATGAGCAGACAGTCTTGCATCTGTCACGTTCCTCCTATTTATGAATGTCGTTGTCGCTCTGTTACCATAGGTAACATTCATTTTTTCTGTTCCACACGTTATGCGAAAAATAACTTTGATGTCTGTCCTTGTGAATGGTACTCTTGATTCACCAAGTGCGAAAGTCTTCATCTTGGGATCATAAGCATGGATTATCTTGTCTATAACAAAATCAAACTTTCTGCATTTCCGAGGGTCTTATATATGTCTACCTAAAGCTTCAAATAGGTTCCAAAATGGTGTCAAACGTAATATTACCTCATGCTGTGGGCGTAGTTTAAGTTGTCCAATAAGCTTGAATATGCCCACAATGTTGAACCTGTACGGATTGTACGGGTCCTTTGTATGCTCCTGTGCTAGTTCAGTGGTTGGTAGGTCCTACTTCTTCAAATGAATTTTTCTGGAAGACTCAGCCTTGTCATGTGTGGCTGCTCTTGTTTTCACCCCAGATTCCTCCATGGTCGTAACTCCCTTTTTTTATTTTCTTGGTCGCAATACAAAAGGTGAACTTGTACAATAGACGTGACATCTCAGGAAATGATACAATATATTAATGGGACAATTATGTAGATCTGCAACATGTTGGCAAACTGGGACATTTTTGTAGGCATGTGTTGTAGCAATGAGACATTTGTTACAAATGAGACATTTTAGTTAAAAGAGACATTTCGTGTCAATGTCACATTTTGTTTCAATGAGACATTCGGTTATACCAATGTAATATGCATGAGACATTTTGTTTATGCAGAAATGAGACATTTTTGGTTTCGATGAGACATTTTGAATGCACATGCTGTAGCAATGAGGCATTGTTGTAATCATTTTTGTAGGCATATGTTGTAGCAATGAGCCATTTGGTTTCAATGAAACATTTGGTTTCAATGAGACTTTTGGTTTCAAATTTGATTGAATGAGACATTTTGGTCATATTTCTTTTTTCCAATTTTTGTGACAATGAGACATTTTATGTGAATGGGACTTTTTGGTAACAAGATTTGGCTCAAGAATTGGGAGAGTGGGAACAAGTATCTACAAGCCATTTGGTTTCAATGAGACATTTTGTTTCAATGAAACAAAACCAATGCAATTTTGTGACAATGACTCAAATTTTTCAATGGGACATTTCGTTGTACCAAGTTTGTAGGTCTGAGACAGTTTGCCCAGCTGAGGTATTTTTGTAGGCATATGTTTTAGCAATGAGACAGTTTTGTAATGGTACAAATTTGATTGAATGCGACATTTTGGTCCTATAAAATATGCCTTTTTTCCAATTTTCTTGACAATTAGTCATTTTATGAGAATGGGACTTTTTACTAAAAAAATTTGGCTCAAGAAATGGGAGAATCCGACTCAATATGAGTCCTTTTGGAGTAACAAATGGGACATTTGATGGCGGCGATGTTTTTCCATCGGAAGCCAAATACAGACACTACACTATCACCTCATTTCAGTGTATTATACCATGTAATATACGATTACCGAAGAACGAAATAGGTTTTGTATGTTTTGCACTATTGTATTGGCTAGGCTGTCATCGCGATACACAAGTATTCTATATATTTGGTGGTCATCATCGTCGTCAATGAATTTAGGATTTCGGCGAGCACGTACCAGTTGTTGACATTTTCTGTAACCGTCATTCGTGTTCTTTGCTTCCACTCGCGATCTTCGGTATATGGAACACGCCGGTATCAGAAAACACTGAAATACGATGTTACTCTCTCCCAGCCGTGTTCTTCACACCGTGGATGGAGGAATGTTATAATGGTACGACGTCCGATAATGCAGCGATTTGGGAAATTACAGTAATCGAATTTCAGTAATCTCAGAAATGTAGTAATCGATATCGCGTTCTTTACGATTTGTTTGTGTGCCAGAATTTGTATGTGAAAGGTATTTTAGAGATATGAATTTTGGAATGGGACTTATTGGGTTAAAAAATTTATGTGGGACTCATCCTCGAATAAGTCCCACAAATAGGACTTGTGGTTGAATTTCCCTTGAAATAATTGATTGTAAATATATTCACGATAGAGAGATTTAGATATCAATTATAGCATGAACATATAATAGAGTTTGATCTAAAGCATGGTAGTACCAATTAATTGATTTGTGACAGAGTGATACCAATCAAACAAATAATATAATTTCTTAATAGATGATACCAATTAAAATATAATTTGAGTAGTTTAAAGGATGGCGAATTGATACCAAAAAAAATATCATTACTATTTTCTTGATTTAGGTCTTTGTCTTATTCTATTCTTTCTAAAAAAAAAAAAAACTATGTAACTCATTTTTCTAAGTCATTACTGTTTTACTGTTTTCTCTATTTCTTCCTGTTTCCTATTTTTTCTCCCCCTCTGTCATCTCAAAAAGATAAGGGTTAAAAAATAGAAAATATTCATACATCCAGAGATAGTATCCAGAAAGAAGAATTTCAGTTATTCATAACAAGTACAAAGAGGGGAAACAAACAAAAAATTTCATTTCAATTTCAACCGTGTGTTCTTGTTTATAGAGCCCGAAAAGAAAATTACAGAAAAGAAAAAAAAGTTTTTAGGAATATTCGCCTTCCATTTGTTTTTTCCATTTCTTGTCGCGTTCTGCTTTGGTTTCTTCTTTGAGTTTTTGTTTGCGTTTGTAGGTGGCTGCTTCCTTCTTCTCTTACTTCTGCCATAGAACAAAAAGCTCAGAGTTGCAGAAGTCTATCTTATCTTTGGGCTTGTCTGATTCAGTTATTTTGGCCTTTCCTTTGCCCGAAGACTGGCCTTTTTTCTTTGAGGTGGAAGACTTGAAGTCTTGAGCCGAGATTTCCACAATGATAACTCCTTTGACTGGAGCCACTTGCTGATTGAGACATTCTCTTGAAAGTCTTGCAGCTTTATCTTCAGGGGTCTCCAACCTTATTTCTGCCCAGTCCATGAAGCCTTGAGTTTTCCTTAGGACTTCATTGATCTTGCCAGTGGTCCCATGTTCATATTCAGTTCCTATGCTTTTGAGGAGCATAGTACTGATGACTTGGAACTCATTAATCTTCTTCTTCATGTCTTTACCTAAGGTGAGGCCAGTTTGGCATACCCCATCTATTCGGTCATTGAGGTCAGACTGAACGCGATTGAACCTTAGTTGCTCACTGACCATGTGGTCTTATTATTCTTGGAATTTTTCAACTTGAAACTCATAAAAGTTTAGGTGCCGTTTGGTTGTGTTTTCTGAAAACTGTTTCTGAAAAGAGTTTTCTGAAAAGAGAAAATGCGTTTGGTGAAATTTTTTTTTTTTTTTATTTTTTTTTTTAGAGGAATTTTTTTTTTCAGAATAAAAAAATATTTTTAATGTTACTGGGTTACCAATTTTGGAAAAA
>JAUTBS010332544.1:0-10663 GCA_032361285.1 Aequorea victoria | reverse complement strand
GGTTAGCAAGGAGAAGCGTGGATTTGGACTCGATGCTTCAAGGGATCCAGCATACAGACCTCTAGGACATGCATTATCTATTGTTATTACTTTCGCATACTCTATACTGTTGTTAGCATTATTGATACATGGATTATTGATATCTTTGTCATCCTTATTGAATTTATGGGCTTTTGACCCAGTTGCTAATAAATGGGATTTTATAATCATTATATGGAAATTAAATTGAATTAATTAAGCATCTAGTAGCTTAATAGTATTAAGGCTTTCTTGGTTTGATGGGCCACATGCCCATGAACCATGGGGCGTGACATTGGGAAGCATTGAGGCGTAACCTAATTTTGGAAACAAATGAAAAAAACTCATAGAAAAGCGTGAAAACATTTGTCTAGGGAAAAATATAAAAAAACTCAATCTCAGGAAGCGTGAGACACGACCTAAGTTGGGTGAAATAAAGGAAAATTCACCCTACTTGGGAAGCCTTGAGACGCAACCTAAGTTTGTAAAAAAAAAACAACTTTTGCTAGAAGAAAGGAATTCACCCACCTTGGAAAGCCTGCGATGGTTTGGGTGAAAAGAAGGAAATTCGCCAAAAATTCAAAATTTTCCTAGAAAAGTGTGAAAATGCTCATCTAACGGCAAAGAACAAAATCTCATCTCAAGAAGCATGAGACATGACCAAAGTTGGGTGAAATGAAGGAAAATCCACCCACCTTAGGAAGCGTTGAGACGCAAACTAAGTTTGGACAAAATTGAATAATTTTTCTAGAAAGGTGTGAAAATATTTTTATAGGGACAAAGATAATAAAATCTAATCTCAGGAAGCATGAGACACGGCCGAAGTTGGGTCAAACGAAGGAAAATTCAACCACCTTGAAAAGCATTGATATGCAACCGAAGTTTTGACAAAAATGAAAAATTACCCTAGAAAAGCGTAAAAATGCTTAGCGCGAGACACGACCTAAGTTCGGTGAAATGACAAAAAATTGACCCACTTTGTGAATCATTGAGACGCAACCTATGTTTGGATAAAAATGAAAAATTCTCCAAGAAAAGAGTAAAAATGCTTATCTAGGCACAAAGATAAAAAATTATATCTCGAAAGCGCAAGACACAACCTAAGTTGGGTGAAATGACAGAAAATTTACCCACCTTGAGAAGCGTTGAGACGCAATCTAAGTTTGGACAAAAATGAAAAAATTATCCTAAAAAAATGTGAAAACATTTATTTAGAAACAAAACTAAAAATTCCATCTCGGGAAGCCTGAGACACGACCTAAGTTCAATGAAATGAATAAAAATTCACCCACCATGGGAAGCATTGAGACGCAACCTAAGTTTGGACAAAAAAAAAAAAAAATTCTCTAAAAAGTGTGGAAATGCTTATCTACGGACAAAGGTAAAGTTTCCATGTTGGGAAGCATGAGACACGACCTAAGTTGGGTGAAACAAAAGAAAATTCACCCACCTTGAGAAGCGTTGATAGGCGACCTAAGTTTGGACAACAATGAAAGATTTCTCTAAAAAAGCGTGAAAACAATTATCTATGGAAAAATAAAAATTCAATCTCGGGAAGCTAGAAAGACGACCTAAGTTGAGTGAAATGAAGAAAATTCACCTACCTTGAGAAGCGTTGAAACGCAACATATGTTTAAACAAAAATGATAAATTTCGCAACAAAAGCGTGAAAACGCTTATCTAAAAGCAAAAAAGAAAATTCATCTCGGGAAGCATGAGACACGACCTAAGTTTGGACAACAATGAAAAGTTTCCCTATAAATGCGTGAAAACGCTTATCTGGAGACAAATAAAAGTTCTATCTCGGGAATGTTAAAACACAACCTAAGTTGGGTGAAATAATGGAAAATTCACCCACCTTGTGTAGCGTGGAGACAAGACCTATGCTTGGACAACAATGAAAAGTTTCCCTAGAAATGCGTAAAAATGCTTATCTAGGGAAAAATAAAAAATCTATCTCAGGAAGGTTGAAACACAACCTAAGTTGGGTAAAATGAAGGAAAATTCACCCAGGTTGTGAAGTGTTGAGACGCAACCTAAGTTTGGATAAAAATGAAAAATTCTCCTAAAAAAGCAAAAAAACGCTTATATAGGAACAAAGATAAAAAATTCTATCTCGGCAAGCGCAAGACATGACCTAAGTTGGATGAAATGACGGAAAATTCATCCACCTTGGGAAGCGTTGAGATGCAACCTAAGTTTTGACAAAAATGAAAAATTCCCTAGAAAAGCGTGAAAACATTTTCTATGGAGAAAAAAAATTACATCTCGTGAAGCCTGAGAAACGACCTAAGTTGGTTGAAATAAAGAAAAATTCACCCACCTTAGGAAGCGTTGAGGCGCAACCTAAGTTTGGAAAAAAATTAAATATTTCTCTAGAAAAGCGTGAAAACACTTATCTACGGATAAAGAAAAAACTCCATCTCGTGAAATGTGAGACACGACCTAAGTTGGGTGAAACGAAAGAAAATTCACCCTCCTTGTGAAGCGTTGAGACGCAACCTAAGTTTACATAACAATAAAAAATTCCTCTAAAAAATCATGAAAAGCTTATCTGGGGATAAAAAAAAATTACATCTCGAAAAGCATGAGACACGACCTAAGTTAGGTGAAATGGAGAAAAATTCATCCACCTTGGAAAGCGTTGAGACGCAACCTAAATTTGGACAAAAATGTCAAATTTTCCTAGAAGAGCGTGAAAATGCTTATTTAGGGTTAAAGATAAAAAAATTCTATCTCGGAAAGTGTCAAACACGACGTAAGTGGGTGAAACAAAGGAAAATTGACCCACCTTGGAAAGCGCGCCATGCAACATAAGTTGGGTGAAAGGAAGGAAAATTCAACAACTTAAGAAGAGTTGAGACTAAACCTAAGTTTGGACAAAAATTCATAATTTTCCTAGAAAAGTGTGAAAATGCTTATCTAAGGACAAAGATAAACTTTTCAACTCGGGAAGCATGAGACACAATCTAAGTTGGGTGAAACGAAGAAAAATTCACCAACCTTGGGAATCGTTGAGACGCAACCTTGGTTTGGATAAAAATGAATGATTTCCTTAAAAAAGCATGAAAATATTTTTATAGGGACAAAGATAATAAAATCTAATCTCGAGAAATGTGAGACACGACCTAAGTTGGGTGAAACAAAGGAAAACTCAACCACTTTGAGAAGCGTTGAGATGCAACCTAAGTTAGGCTAACAATGAAAAGTTCTCCTTGAAAATGTGAAAACGCTTACCTAGGAACACAAATAAAAATTCCAACTCGGGAAGCATGAGACACAACCTAAGTTGGGTGGAAAAAAAATTCATCCACTTTGGAAAGCATTGAGATCCAACCTATTTTTGGACAAAAATGAAAAATTACCCAAGAAAGCTTGAGATACTGCCTAAGTTGGGTGAAACGAAGAAAAATTCACCTACCTTGAGAAGCATTAAGACGCAACATAAGTTTGGACAAAAATAAAAATAGTTCCCTAGAAAAGCGTAAAAATGCTTATCTACGAACAAAGAAAATTTTTATCTCGAGAAGCATGAGACACGGCCTAAGTTGGGTGAAATGAAGAAAAACTCACCTGCCTTGGGAAGTGTTCAGACGCAACCTAAGTTTGGAAAAAAATAAAAAATTCCACCAAAAAGTCTAAAAACGCTTATCTCGAGACAAAGATAAAAAAATTCATCTCGAGAAGCGTGAGACAAGACCTAAGTTGGATGAAATGAAAGAGAATTCATCCACCGTGGGAAGCGTTGAGACTGAACCTAACTTTTCAAAAAATGATAAATTCTCCAAGATAAGCGTGAAAACGTTTATCTATGGACAAAGACAAAAAAAATTATCTCAGGAAGTATCAGACACGACCTAAGTTGGGTGAAATGAAGGAAAATTGACCCACCTGGGAAAACGTCAGACGCAACTTAAGTTGGGTGAAAAGAAAAACAAATTCACTAACTTAGGAAGCGTTGAGACGCAACTTAAGTTTTGAAAAAAATTCAAAATTCAAATAGAAAAATGTAAAAACGCTTATCTAAGGACAAATATTAAATTTTCATCTCGAGAAACGTGAAATATGACCTAAGTTGGGTGAAACGAAGGAAAACTCACCTACCTTGGAAAACATTGAGACGCAACCTAAGTTTGGACAAAAATGAAAGATTTTTCTAGAAAAGAGTGAAATGTTTTTATAGGTCAAAAATAAAAAATACAGTCTCAGAAAGCGTGAGACACGACCTAAGTTAGGTGAAACTAAGGAAAATTCAACCACTTTGAGAAGCGTTGAGACCCGACTTAAGTTTGTATAACAATGAGAAATTCTCCGAGAAAAGTATGAAAATGTTTATCTAGAAACAACAACAAAAATTAGAATTCAGGAAGCGTGAGACATGACCTGAGTTGGGTGACACGAAAGAAAATTCACCCACCTTGGAAAACGTTGAGATGCAACTTAAGTTTGGACAAAAATGATTAACATCTCCTAAAAAAGCATGAAAATACTTATCTTGGGACAAAGATAAAAATTTCCATCTTGGGATGCATGAGACGCGACCTAAGTTCAGTGAAACGAAGGAAAATTCATCCACCTTGGGAACCGTTGAGACGCAACCAAAATTTGTATGAAAATGAAAAAATTCTCGTAGAAATAAGTGAAAACATTTATCTTGGAACAAAAATAAAAACTTCATCTTGGAAAGAGGGAGACAAGACCTAAGTTGGGTGAAATGAAGGAAAAAGTTCACCCACCTTGGGAAACATTCAGACGTTACCTAAGTTTGGACAAAAAGAAAAAAAATTCACTAGAAAAATGTAAAAATGCTTATCTACAGGCAAAGATAAAATTTCTATCTTGGGAAGCGTGAGACACGACCAAAGTTGGGTGAAATGAAAAAAAAATTCACCCACTTTGAGAAGAATTGAGACGGAACCTAAGTTTGGAAAAAAAAATGACAAATTTCGCTAGAAAAACGTGAAAATGGATATCTAGGGACAAAGATAAAAATTTCCGTCTCGGCAAGCATGAGATACGACCATAGTTGAGTGAAACGAAGGAAAATTCACCCACCTTGGAAAGCGTTGTGACGCAACCTAATTTGGACAAAAGTGAAAAATTCTCATAAAAAAGCGTAAAAACGCTTATGTAGATACAAAATTAAAAATTCCTTCTCGGAAAGCGTGAGAAACGATCTAAGTTGGGTGAAATGAAGGAGATCTCACCCCCTTGGAAAATACTGAGATGCAACATAAGTTTTGACAAAAATAAAAAAAAAATTCTCTAAAAAAACGTGAAAACGCTTATGTTAGAACAATGATAAAATTTTCATCCTGGGAAGAATGAGAGATGACCTAAATTCGGTGAAACGAAGGAAAATTCGCCAACCTGGGGAACCGTTGAAACGCAATAGAAGTTTGGATAAAAATGATGAAATTCCCCTAAAAAAACGTGAATATATTTATCTAGGAACAAAAATAAAAATTCCATCTCGAAAAGCATGAGACGCGACCTAAGTTGGGTAAAACGAAGGAGAATTCACCCACATTGGAAAGCATTGATACGCAACCTAAGTTTGGATAAAAATAAAAAACAAATCCTAAAAAAGCATGAGACACGACCTAAGTTGGGTGAAACGTAAGACACAACCTAAGTTGGGTGAAACGAAAAAAAATTCACCCACTTTGGGAAACATTGAGACGTAACGTAAGTTTGGACAATGAAGAGAAATTTCCCTAAAAAAGCGTGAACTGCTTCTCTATGGAGAAAAATAAAAATTTCATCTCTGGAAGCATGAGACCCGACCTAAGTTGGGTGAAACGAAAAAAAAATCACCCACCTTGGGAAACGTTGAGACGCAACCTAAGTTTAGATAAAAATGCAAAAATTCTACTAAAAAGTGTGAAAAAACTTATCTAAGGACAAAGATAAAATTTTCATATCGGGAAGCGTAAGACACGACCTAAGTTGGGTGAAACGAAGGAAAATTCACCCACCTTGGGAAGCGTTGAAACACAATCCAAATTTGGACAAAAATAAAAAAAAATATATAGGAAAGCATAAATATATTTTTTTAGGGATAGCTAAAAAAAATCAATCTCGGAAAGCGTGAGACACGATGTAAGTTGGGTGAAACAAAGACAAATTAACGCACATTGGAAAGAATGAAAATGCTTAACTAAGGACAAAGATACAATTTTCATCTCGGGAAGCGTGAGACATGACATAAGTTAGGTGAAACGAAGGAAAATTCACCCACATTGGGAATCATTGAAACGCAACCTAATTTGCACAACAGTGAAAACTCTTCTTAGAAAAGTGTGAAAATACTTATGTATGGACAAAAATAAAAATTCAATCTCCGGAGCCGTGAGATACGACCTAAGTTGGGTGAAACGAAAAAAAAAATTCATCTACATTGGAAACCATTGAGACGCAATCTAAGTCTGGAAAAAATAAACAATTATTTTAGAAAAACGTGAAAATGGTTATGTTAGGACAAAAATAAAAATTCCATCTCGGGAAGCCTGAGATACGACCTAAGTTGGGTAAAATGAAGGAAAGCTCATCCACATTGGGAAGCGTTGAAACGCAACATATGTTTAGAAAAAAATGACAAATTCTCTAAAAAAAGCGTGAAAACAATTATCTAGGGATAAAAATAAAAGATTCCATCTCGGGAAGAGTGAGACACGAGCTAAGTTGGGTGAAACAAAGAAAAATTCACCCACCTTGGGAAGCATTGAGACGCAACCTAATTTGGTCAACAATGAAACATTCTCCTAGAAAAGTGTAAAAATGCTTATGTAGGTACAGAAAAAAATTCAATCTCGGGAAGCGTGAGACACGACCTAAGTTGAGTAAAACGAAGGAAAATTCACCCAGCTTGGGAAGCGTTGAGGCCCAACCTATGTTTATAAAAAAATGAAAAAGTTCCCCTACAAAAACGTGAAAACGTTTATGTAGGAAAAAAAAATTAAAATTCCATCTCGGGAAGCCTGAGAGACGACCTAAGTTCGGTGAAATGAATAAAAATTCACCCACCTTGGGACGCTTTGAGACGCAACCTAAGTTCGGACAAAAATGGAAAAAATTCTCTAAAAAATGTAAAAACGCTTATCTACAGACTAAGGTAATAAATTTCTATATCGGGAAGCATGAGACACGACCTTAGTTGGGTGAAACGAAGGAAAATTCTCCCACTTTGAGAAGAATTGAGACGCGACCTATGTTTGGACAACGATGAAAAAATACTCTAGAAAAGCGTGAAAACACTTATATAGGGACAAATAAAAATTCTATCTCGGGAAAGTTGAAACACGAACTAAGTTCGGTGAAACGAAGGAAAATCCACCCACCTTGTGAAGCATTGTGATGCAACCTAAATTTGGATAAAAATGAAAAATTCTTTTAGAAAAATATAAAAATGCTTATCTAGAGACAAAGACAAAAAAATTTATCTCGGGAAGCGCCACAACCCAAATTTGGATAAAAATGAAAAATTTCCCTAGAAAAATATAAAAATACTGATCTAGGGACAACGATAAAAAATTCTATCTCGGGAAGTGCAAGACACGACCTAAGTTGGGTGAAACGACAGAAAACACATCCACCTTGGGAAGTGTTGAGATGCAATGTGAGATTGGAAAAAAGTGAAAAATTCCCCAAGAAAAGGGTAAAAATGTTTTTCTAGTGACAAACAAATAATTATATCTCGAGAAGCGTGAGACACGACCTAAGTTGGGAGAAATGAATAAAAAGTCACCCATCTTGGGAAGCGTTGAGACACAACCTAAGTTTGGAAAAAATGACAAATTTCCTTAGAAGAGCGTAAAAATGCTTATCTTGGGACAAAGATTAAAAAATTCTATCTCAAGAAGTGTCAGACACGACCTAAGTTGGGTGAAACGAAGGAAAATTGACCCACTTTGGAAAGCGTGCATTGTGACATAATTTGGGTGAAAAGAAGGAAAATTCACCAACGTAGGAACTGTTGAGACACAACCAATGTTTGGACAAAATTTTAAAATTCCCTTAAAAAAGCGTGAAAATGCTTATCCAAGGACAATGATAAAATTCTCATCTCACGAAGCTTGAGACAGGACCTAAGTTGGGTGAAACAAAAGAAAATTCAACCACCTTGAGAAGCGTTGAGACGCGACCTAAGTTTGGACAACAATGAAAAGTTTCAGTACAAATGTGTAAAAACACTTATCTAGGGACAAATAAAAGTTCTACCTCGGGAAGGTTGAAACATGACCTTAGTTGGGTGAAATGAGGGAATATAAACCCACCTTGTGAAGTATTGAGACGCAACCTAAGTTTGGACAAAAATGAAAAATTCTCCTAGAAAAATAGAAAAACGTATATCTAGGGATAAAGATAAAAAGTTCTATCTTGGGAAGCGTGAGACACGACCTAAGTTTAGTAAAATGAAGAAAAATCTACTCACCTTGGGAAGCGTTGAGGCACAACCTAAGTTTTGACAAAAATGAAAGAAATTGCATAGAAAAGCATGAAAATACTTATCTAGTTACGACAATAGAAAAACTCTATCTCGGGAAGTGTGAGACACGATCTAAGTTGGGTGAAACGAAGGAAAATTCACCCTCCTTGGGAAGCCTTGAGACGCAACCTAAGTTTGGACAAAAATGACGAATTTCCCTAGAAGTTTGTGAAAACGCTTATCTAGGGACAAAGATAAAAAATTCTATCTAGGGAAGTGTAAGACATGACCTATGTTGTGTGAAATGAAAGAAAATTGACCCACCTTGGAAAGTGTGCGACGCAACATAATTTGGTTGAATAGAAGGAAATTCACCAACTTAGGAAGCGTTGAGACGCAACCTAAGTTTTGACAAAAATTCAAAATTCTCCTAAAAAGTGTGAAAACGCTTATCTAAGGACAAAGAACAAAATTCATCTCGGGAAGCAAGAGGCATGACCAAAGTTGGCTGAAACGAAAGGAAATTCACCCATCTTGGGAAGCGTTGAGGCGCAAACTAAGTTTGGAAAAAAATGAATAATTTTTCTAGAAAGACATGAAAATACTTTTATAGGGACAAAGATAATAAAATCTAATATCGGGAAGCATGAGACACGACCTTAGTTGGGTGAAACGAAGGAAAATTTACCCACTTTGGAAAGCGTTGAGACACGACCAAAGTTTGGACAACAATAAAAAATTACTCTATAAAAGCATGAAAATACTTATTTAGGGACAAATAAGAATTCTATCTCGGGCAAGTTGAGACACGACCTAAGTTGGGTGAAATGAAGGAAAATCCACCCACTTTCTGAAGCGTCATGACGCAACCTAAGTTTGGACAACAACGGAAACATTTCCCTAAAAAGCATGAAAATGCTTCTCTAGAGACAAAAATAAAAACTACATCTCAAAAAGGATGAGACACGAATGAAGTTGGGTGAAACAAAGGAAAATTCATCAACCTTGGAAAACGTTGATACGGAACCTATGTTTGAAAAAAATGACATTTTCCTAGAAAAAATGTGAAAACGCTAATCTAGGGATGGAGATAAAAAATTATATCTCGGGAAGCGTAAGATATGACATAAGTTGGGTGAAACAAAGGAAAATTCACCCACCTTGGGATGCGTTGAGACGCAAGCTAAGTTTGGATAAAAATGAAAAAATTCCCCATGAAAAATGTGAAAACGTTTATCTAGCGACAAAAATAAAAATCTCATCTCGGGAAGCGTAGAAAATGACCTAATTTGGGTGAAACGAAGGAAAATTCACCCACCTTGCAAATCGTTGAGACACAACCTATGTTTTGACAAAAATAAAAAAATTATCCTAGAAAAGCTTGAAATCTCTTATCTAGGGATAAAGATAAAAAATTCCATCCTAGGAAGCGTTGAAACGGAACCTAAGTTCAAACAAAAATCAAAAAATCTCCTAGAAAAGAGTAAAAATATTTATCTAGGGACAAAGATATAAAGATTCAATCTCGGGAAGCGTGAGACACGACCTAAGTTGGGTGAAACGGATGAAAATTCACCCACCTTGGAAAGCGTTGAGACGCAACTTAAGTTTGGATAAAAATGAAGAAATTCTTCTAGAAATACGTAAAAATATTTATCTAAAGACAAAGGTAAAACATTCATCTCGTAAAGCGTGTGACACGACCTAAGTTGGATAAAACGAAGAAAAATTCACCAACCTTGAGAAGCATTGAGACGCAACCTAAGTTTGGACCAAAATAAAAAAAATTCCCTAGAAAAATGTTAAAACGTTTATCTAGGAACAAAAAGAAATTCCATCTCGGGAAGCGTGAGACACAACCTAAGTTGGGTGAGACGAATAAGAATCCACTCACCTTGGAAAGCTTTGAGATGCAACCGAAGTTTGGACAAAAAAAAATTCCATAGAAAAGCGTGAGGCACGACCTAAGTTGGTTGAAATGAAGGCAATTCACCTACCGTGGGAAGCTTTGAGACGCAACCTAAGTTTGGACAAAATTAATAAATTCCCATAGAAAAGTGTTAACACGCTTATCTAAGGACAAAGATAAAATTCTCATCTCGGGAGGCATGAGACTCTACCTAAGTTGGGTGAAACGAAGGAAAGTTCACCCACCTTGGGAAGCGTTGAAACGCAAACGGAGTTTGGACAAAAATAAAAAAATTTGCGTAGAAAATT